>JAAVTI010001555.1:0-21294 GCA_011947335.1 Phytophthora constricta
CATTGCGCCGCCATCAACATGCACAGGGGTTGCTGTGGTGATGACCATCAACACCTCTAAGGTGCAGAAAGTGGTCTGGTGCCGCCACCAATGCGTGAAGGGTGTAAGAGGTGCTGTGTTATGCGCTGCCGCCGCCATCAACCCGTGCAAGGTACAGGAAGTGCTGTAGTGTGGCCACATCACGTGCAGGGTGTAGGAGGGGATGTGCGTTGCCGCCGCCATCAACATGTGAAGGGCGAAGGAGTTGCTGCGGTGTGCGTTGCCGCCGCCTTCAAGACGCACGGATTAGGAGGGGCTGTGGTGTGCGTTGCCGCCGCCATCAACACGTGAATTGCTGTGGTGTCGCCATAACACATGCAGGGTGCAGGAGGGCTGTGGTGTGCGTAGCCGCCGCAATCAACATGTGAAGGGTGCAGGGGTTGCTGCGGTGTGCGTTGCCGCCGCCTTCAAGACGTGCAGGGATTAGGAGGTGCTGTGATGTGCGCTGACGCAGCAATCAACACGGGCAAGGTGCAGGAAGTGCTGTGGTGCTGCCACCAGCACGTGCAAGGTGTAGAAGGGCCGTGGTGTGCGTTGCCGCCGCCATCAACACGTGAATTGTGTGGTGTCGCCATCAACACGTGCAGGGTGTAGGAGGGGCTGTGGTGTGCGTTGCCGCCTCCGCCGCATGCTGAAAGACACCCTTACAAATGACAGCACATTTGGTCCATTCCTTAGAATCTTAGATATTGGGTCGAAATCCTGAATGGTCGCCCTCAGTGGCTTCACTTTGGGATTTTCGCGAGAGTGAGTCGTGGTTGGATTACTGCGCTCGCAGTGTCGCCAACGCCGCGAAGTGGTGATGTCCGGAAGTAAAAGGAGTACCGACAGTACTTCGCAAGGAATCTCGAAGCGTCGAAGACTCAGGTCGAATGATATCAAATCGATTGCTTACTCCTATGGTAAGATAGAGATATTTACACAAGTATCATGATAATACCCACATGTGTTGCTTTTTGCTATAGGCGACACAGCTTTTTCAAGGAAATTTGGCCAATTCTTCGTCATGCTGGGTGGTATTCCAAGCCACCTGGACGTGGTTTGGATGTTCACTACCGATATATTCGAGCTGGTTGTACTCTTGACGGGGAAGAAGGCAACGATTTTTGTGGGAGAGCAAGCTCTTGTGGCGTTCTACAGAACCGAATACGTGGATGCAGATGACACTATTGGCGATATTTCGGCGGTTATGTCGGCGAAAAGTCAAGTCGCTAGTGATATTGAACCTGTCGACAAGGATGACCAATATATATGTGGAAGTTCAGTAGCAGTGGGCAACACAATCCGGGGCGACAGTAGTGGCAACACAGCGGTTTATAGTGAAAGCCGACATGCGACTTGTGGCGTACTGAATCGTGAGTCTGTTGCAGTTGATCTCTGTGGATCGGAGGTGCAAGAAACGATTGGGCATCAAATTACAAGTCCACCAGTCCAGCTGGTGAATACTTCATTCACAATAACACCTGTTGGTGGAGCAACGAAAATGAATGTATACTGTGCCGTTTGCAGCTCGGAGTGTTCTCGAGAGCGCTCATGTTCAAACTGCGGTATGTTTTTGCATCATTTTTGCTCGCATGATATATGTGTGTCACTGCACATTTTGGGCCCCGACGGTCAGCAGCTCGACGATTTTGGCAACTCCTCATACTGCAGTAAAAGTGCTACGAAAAACAACAGGGACGTCTGCGCGTGCTGATGACACCTCAGAAACCTTCACCAAGTCAAAACCTTCTTCGTCACGACCACCGAATGTCACGAAAGCTAGTGCCAAACGGCGTGCTTCAAAGAAACCTTCTAGTAAGCAAGTCAGAGCTAGCAAATGCAGTCCCAAACACACCAGTATCAAGAAGTCAACTGCTAAGAAACCAAGAAACGCAGCAAAAAAGGTCAAGACGGTATCCGAAACGAGCTACGAAGGGTGCACGAGTCAGCAACAAGCTACATCAATGCGAAAGTGGCGTTCTCCCCTGATCAAGAAGACTGGATGCTCACAGCTACCTATCGCAGCGTCGGCTGTTCCTACCTTGTTGGCGTGGTGACTCGCTACTCGATTTGCAATAACGCCAATTCTGAGGGATGATGGTGCCTACAGCTACCTTTGAGATTCAGTGGATGAATACTGCTTACCAGGACGAAAAATCACATGTTCACCGTGTTAGTGAAAACACCATTCGCCGTGGGATTGGGCAGTTCGTTGCAATGCAGAAGGACAGCGTTGAGTTTGGTGAATCATGGAGTGCTCTTTGCAACATGGTACCTAAATATACAGACCTTCCGACCTTCACAGGAGAATTTGAAGAAATTGACGACAACGAATATCGCGAATGGTCTGCATTTAGAGGTAAAAGGAACTTCATCTGCCTTTATGCCCCAAGGAAGTAGAGGCCATTGAAGCGATGTCATTTACCCCGACAGCGTCGCTTAGTCAGCCTCTTGGTTTATTTACTCATGCTGATGGGACAACAACAACCCGGGTTAGAGAAGGATCGAAGAAACTGTTTTCTCATTCTGTGACTTCAAGTTTTTTAGCGTTTCTTCCGCTTACATTCTGGAGACAAGTTGTGACGTTTTCCAACGACTATGCTGTGGACAATGGGGCCACATCTGCTACACCAATCGAGTTGGATGAACTAATGAAGTTCCTAGGGTTTCTGTTTTACATGGCTCTAGTGGACAAGGGAGAGATGAAAAACTATTGGCAGAACAGTGAAGAAGCATAGATTTTTCCTGGTGCCAACACGACTAATTTAGAGTCAATTATGACTTGGCGGCGATTTCTGCACATTAGGAAGGTTTTGGCATTTCGATCTACAACAACACCCGCTGAAATCCAGCGTGATCCAGCTGCAAGAATCAGGCCAATGCTGGCTATTCTAAAAGAGATGCGGTCGCTTCGTCGATGCTGGCCGAAATCTTTTTACAGGGAAATATCACTTCAAGCTTTACGTATGCTGCTGCTCAACATCTTGGATTGTTTTCAACTCAAGCTACATTGCTCAAGCGATCTTGTTGACCGTCTAAATGATGTGGTACCAATCGATGATGTATCTCGTGTAGTAAAGATGACGGAACATCTCTCGTCAGAAGTGAGGAAGCATGTTCTGGAGGTTACCGATCCATTCCGAGGGTCCCGTCGTATTGTAAATACGGACAATTTCTATACTTCATGCCTGCTTTGGAAAGTTTGAGATCAGTTGGATTATACGGCCGGGGTACAGTTCGAAAATCAAGTTTGCATTTCCCCCATTTTGCTATGTTTGTGAAAAGGATGCAAAGAGCGCGGCGATATGAAACAAGGAGTGTGCCTTGATAAGCACATTGTAGCAGCTAGTTGGGTTGATGGATCAATCGTCAATATTATCTCCAACGCCGATGACTCAGGTACTACGACGGTGTACCGACGTATCAAGCAATCGCGAGAACCTTTTGTGGCTCCAACTTGTATTAGCGAGTACAATGCCGCGATGCAGGGCGTTGATCGACACGATCAGCTAAGGAGCAGGTTTTCTCTAGCAAGTGGGCACACTTTTAAGAAATGGCACAAGAAATTAGCGATGGCGCTGATAGACATTGCCAGATGCAATGCTTACGTTTGCCGTCAAATGGTTGCCAACGACGACTCAAGCTGTGAAGGTGACACTGGGAAATCACGTGGTCGAGACACGCACCGAGCATTTGTGGCCGCTCTCGTACGCGAATTATTCGACGGTTCGTGGAAGACATGCCTTAATGCTGCCGATGGAATGTTGTATGCCGATGTTGCCAGCAATACCCAAGTAGAGTCTTGTAAAAGGATCAACGACGAAAACAATGACGTCTCTAATGACGCTACTGCTTTCCCGGTGCACAGCAAAGGAGTCGTCAACAATACTAAAGGGAAGAAGTCGCACAATGCGCCAGTGCGCTGTGTGTCGATTTGAATGTCGAGATGCGACCCAGAAGACAGATTACTGCGAAACACATCGAGTCTCGTTGTGCAAGCGAACATACCTAGTTGATACATCAAAACCACATTTGTGTCAACGTTCTGACTGGACATGCTGGCAAAAATTCCATTCTTATTATCTACCAAAGAACGTGTACACTATTGACGGAAACCTGAAGCGTGGTACTCCGGTGTACAAAGCTCAAGCGGTATATCTTAAGGAACGTAAGCGTCGAAGCAGTGCACAAGCTGGTGCTACTACAGCAAATTTATCGCCCTCGACGTAGTTATCACTAAAGCAATAAAAACGATAATTTTCAAAACATGTTTTTATCATGTCGTAAAAAGACACACTTAGTCACTCCAGCAAACTCGAACACAGTTTTTGTCACTCCAGCAAACTCGAACACACTTTTTGCCGGCAACAAGTGATTCTTTTACTTGATAAGCACAGCAGTAATGAGCTAGCCGATCAGCGGCAACTAGCGTGACGGCTACCAGTTACGTCCCTATTCAAGTATCAAGAGTTAACGAGACGGCCACCGACAAGGCGGTCGGCCGCCACAAACAACGTGACGACTAGCGCCGTCGAGCACAGTACGTGCGGTAGAAATGATATTTTCGACCCGTGGCAGCGATCGTGTGTCTACTGACAACAAACATGCATCCAGAAGCATGGCAGCCAATACAAGCGTAGCATATCCAACTAGCACGACGGTCTTCAGTCAGCACGGCGGCCAATTGTGTGGCAACTTTTAGTCGGCGTAGGTTGTCATCAGTATGAAGCAAGTCAGTGCGGAGTAAGTTAAAGATGTGGACCAAACGTCTTGTCATTAGTATGCTGCTGTATGCGGCAGGGCCGTGCCGTGTGACGACGTCCAAAGATGCGGACCAAATGTCTTGCTGTCAGTATGTGGAGCAGCATTTAAAGATGTGGACCAAATGTCTTGCTGTCAGTATGGGGGCTGGTTTCGAGATATGAATCAAACGTCTGGCGATCTGTATGAGGTCGATGAGTTCATGCAACCTGCTGAATCAGCAGTACTGCCTGAGGCGGTGCTTGTCTAACAAAAGTGGATACAGTCCTGCCTTTATACGGAGGTAGCGTGATCGCTTAAATGCAATGAATGCATATGAATGATACAACAGGCAATAATGACCGCAATGTCTTTATATACGCTTTATTATTTTTTAGCACATTGTTTAATGCGTACCACGATGAACATGACATCCACCAGCAACCTCGAAACAGCAACAAACACGCCGACCAAAACGACACTGACGACGCGCACATCGACCTGCTAGATGTTGGACCAATGACGAGTATGATGCCCGTCATGTTGCCGGAACCAAAGGCAACGTGCCGGACGTGACTTTCAGTGGCGAAACCGAACCGTACCGAAAATATGATAGTATGACAACAATCAGCCAGCACTGCGTGCGTAAAAACTAGCACGGCGCCTAGCGCGATGGGAGCACGATGACCAGCATTTCAATTGGCATTGCTACCCACACGATGGCGAAGACGACGACCATCACGGAGAGCGTGAGAACTAGCACGACAACAGGACGACCAGCACGGTGCCCGTACGATGATCACCATGTCGATCAGCAATGCTACTAGCACGATGGCGAGGGCGACGACCATCACAGCGAGCGTGGTGACCAGCACGGCGACCAACGCGTCGCCCAGGAGGACGCGAGCACGACGAGAGTGACGAAAGAACGGCGACGAGCGCGACGAGGAGTGCGACTACAATAATGACGACGAGTATGATGGCTGGCACGATGAAAGCACGGGGGCGCGTATATCATTCAGCACGGCAACCAGCACGACGACGAACACGACTACCAGTTCGGTCGAAAGAGACGACCAGCACGACGATGAGCATACGTCAGCACGGCGACAGCACGACGAGGAGCGTGACTACCAGTTCGGCGAAAGAGACGACTAGCACGACGGTGAGTTTGTCGGCCAGCACGGCGACAGCACGACGGAGAACCGACAATCAGCACGGCGACCAGCACGACGACGAACACGACTACCAGTTCGGTCGAAAGAGACGACCAGCACGACGATGAGCATAACGTCAGCACGGCGACAGCACGACGAGGAGCGTGACTACCAGTTCGGCGAAAGAGACGACTAGCGCGACGGTGAGTTTGTCGGCCAGCACGGCGACAGCACGACGGAGAGCCGACAATCAGCACGGCGACCAGCACAACGATGAGCATAACGTCAGCACGGCGACAGCACGACGGAGAGCTGACGATCCGCGCGGCGGCCAGAATAACGGCTAGCACGACGGCTAGCACGGCAGTTAGCACGGCTAGAGCAGCATAGGCGATGGCTAGCATGACGACTAGCGACGAGCGCAACTGCGGGCATGAAACCCCGTATGGTGGCGAACACCACGGCCACAATGACAATTTAGCGCTGCAGCAACGACGATAGTGACGACCAGCTGGGAGGGGCACCAACGGCGGACATGAGCACCAGCATCAACGGATAGCGCTGGTGATTGATCAGGACGACCCGTGCTTGAGCAGAACTCGGTGAATTGGAAAATGAGCTTCGATCCGCGGTTCGCGCTAAATTGTGTTGGCTAGCAGGATCGCTCCGAGCCATGTTGAAGTGCGAGCAGCGTGTGCTGATTGGCGGTTGCCACGACTGGCCAATCAGGACCATGTATTTCAGTAGATTGCGATATTGATTGGTCTATTCATCGGAGCGAACCCAACGAGGAAAACTTGGCGTTTGCTGATTGGTCTATCGATCGGAGCGAATCTAACTCATCACACGGGTTTGCGTTTAATGTAACGTTTAGCTAGCTCCTAATTCACTGGCTCCACGAGTAAACTTAGATGTAATATCATCCGTAGTATTTGGTAGTTCCATTATGGTAAGCGCTACGTCGACGTCAACGCCGGCGCAAGTGAGCCAGCTATGACCATGAATTCACGCGACCATATAAAACTAGCACTGATGTGTTGAGTGGTGGTATTGACATATCCTTATCACCATGAACCAACGAGCGCAGGAATCGCTCTTGCCATCGTTGTCTATGACACCAGTACCAACCAGCACAAGTAGCTGGACGCCGGAAGCTGCCGTTCGGCTAGTGTGGGTGTGTGGGGTCTCCCGGGCCTTGCCGAGCCTGCACCACCACGGACGCGGCCACAGCCACTGTGGCCGTGCCTCATTCGTTACCGGCGACGCCATCTGCATCGTAGGTGATAGCAGCAGTGCCGGCACAAGTAACAGGACTCCAAAGGTATTTCACGATCGCGGTGGTGTGTGGGTGGGGTCGTCCGAGCCTTGCCGAGAATGTACCATCACGGACGCGATCACCACCGCCGCTACCGTGGCGCATTCGGTACCGGCAAGGCCCACCGCATCGTGAGCGATAGCAACCGCATCTACCGAATAAGCAGGACATGGATAGGTGTGGTGGCTGTTGGTATCTGTTTGGATAGTATGTGGGGTGAGGTCGAGCCAAGCATTCTTCACCACGGACGCGACCATCGCCACCGTGGCCGTGGCGCATTCAATGCCGGTGAGGCCTTCCGCATTGTGGGCAATGTCAGCAGTGTCGGCACAAACAATAGGACACCGAAAGGTATTTCACCATTGCGGTGGTGTGTGGGTGGGGTCGTCCGGGTCATGTAGAGCATGCATCACCACGGGCGCGATCACCACCACCGTGGCCGTGGCTCATTCGACACCGGCAAGACCCTCCGTGTCGAGGGCAATGTCAGCAGTGTCGGCACAAATAATAGGACACCGAAAGGTATTTCACCATTGCGGTGGTGTGTGGGTGGGGTCGTCCGGGTCATGTAGAGCATGCATCACCACGGGCGCGATCACCACCACCGTGGCCGTGGCTCATTCGACACCGGCAAGACCCTCCGTGTCGAGGGCAATGTCAGCAGTGTCGGCACAAATAATAGGACACCGAAAGGTATTTCACCATTGCGGTGGTGTGTGGGTGGGGTCGTCCGGGTCATGTAGAGCATGCATCACCACGAGCGCGATCTCAACCACCGTGGCCGTGGCTCATTCGGCACCGTCAAGACCCTCCGTGTCGAGGGCAAAGGCAGCAGTGTCGGCACAAATAATAGGACACCGAATGGTATTTCACCTGTGTGTGTGTGGGGGGTCGTACGGGTCATGTCGAGCCTTGCACTATCACGGACGCGGTCACCACCACCGCCACCGTGGCTCATTCGGTACTGACGAGGCTCTCCGCATCGTGGGCGACGACAGGAGTCCCGGTAGAAGTCACAGGACATCCAAAGGTAATTCACCATCAAGAAGGATGTTGGTGTCCGTTCAGATTGTGTGTGGTCGGTGGGGTCTTTCGGGCCTTGCCGAGCCTGCACCACCACGGACGCGACCACCACCACTGTGGCCGAAGCTAGCTCGGTACAGGCAAGGCCAATTGCATCGTATGTGATGGCGGTATTGCCGGCATAAGTAACAGGACACCGAACGTTGTGTTATCATCGAGGTGGCTATCGACATCATACTTTTAGGTTGTAATCAAAACGCGGGGTGCACAACGTGGAGAAGTTGGAGTGCAACGGAAGCTGGCGGAGTAGACGCTCGTGAAACCGCGCGAGTTGGCAGGATCGCCTCTTGTCGTGCACTTTGTCGTATGCAATGCGGGCGTATTGAGACCCCTTAAATTTGTAGTAACGGTTTTAATCAATATCACCATCGCGAAATCGTTGTCGTGCTTTGTTTCCGTGGAGATTGCCATCGTCATTTTGCATGCGCATGTTATTGAAATGAAGAGCTAATTGATTTATGTAACATGTCCATCAGTAGTTGGATTTCCCTGTAATACTTGACGGGGCCAATTACAGTTCTGCAAACCACTATAAAAAGCTTTCCTCGAAAATATGTATACAATCAGCATAGCAGCGTCAAGCTCATATGATCGAGGTTGGCCTGATCCCCGTGTCGGACGACGAGCCGCTGGTGACCATCGAGTGCAAGGCCGACCTATGCGCCAAACCTTAGTCGTTGCAGCGACACCGGTAGTTCCTGGACATCCAGGAACGCTACATTAAAAATGAGGAGCGAAGGTCAAACGCATCCAGTCGGTGCCGCTAATTATCGACGAGCACTAGAGATAGTAGACCCAACCGACCACGGCATACACGGTACAAACTACTAGATGCACATCCGCTTCTTGCTGAACCGCAGGCATCTCAAGACCAACTCTTGCGTCACCACTCGCACGCCATGGTGGATGAGCTTATTCTCGAGTCGGAATCTAGCATTTAGATGATGCAGATATCGGAGCGCCTCGACGTGTCTTACGCGGGTATTAACGACATAGCCATTAGAAACCGGACCTTGGTACGCTGCCGGCACGCCGCCAGATCCTTCCTGTAGCCTCCTACTCGGTTCTGCAGCTAATTCATGCGTGTCTGCACCCCAACTGCGCCGCTGTGGGAACTGGAAGGCACCGATGCCTTCGGTACTTGTGCGAATGATTTTAGGTTAAGATGGGGTGTTCTTCGCGGTGTCCGGGTAGTTCACAAATAATTACATGACTCATTTTGTTCATAACATTTACGTTAGAAGCTTTGTGTGACCGTAAATCGAGTCAATCTACTGTTTTTTCTTGGTGTACCAGTAAGCAATCTGTACTTTGGCAGACCACGAAACCCAAACGGGGATTTCTTGATTGAGCTGCCAAACAGCACAGAACCGAAGTCTGCAATCTTTACGGTGGCGCCAACATAACTTGCTTGTGGTGACGACTTGAGTTAATCTTGGTGCGCTTCTGGCGAAAATTTCGAGAGCGTCATTAGTGGACGCGTCAAACACGAGGTTATTGGCATAAACAACCGTGCTTGCTTGCATAGCAGCCTTCGTAGTGCTGCACATCTGGCGAATATCATCTTCGCAAACGGCAACCTTTGTAAATCTTGGATGTGTGGTTGTCGCTTCAGAAATATACAACTTCGACAGTGACGCAAGCTGGCTCTGGATTTCGATACCAATCACCACCCCGACCTGTGTCTCCAATGCTACTTGCACGATTACATTTCCGATGCCTGATCCAATATCAAGGAACACCTCGGTCGCTTTCAATGGAGGGAAGGCAGATAGAATTGCAGACACTCCAATAGGTAATATTTCACCAGGGTGAAAGTCTGGCGAGCTGCTGTGGCTTGAATAAAGTTGTTGCAGCGAAACAGTCTGGAATATGTCTCCAACGATGCGATGGACATCTTGAAAGCCGGTACTTGTGCTAATGGGTCTTCGTACATTCTGTCTTCGGATGCTGAACTGCTTGGGGAATCGGGCAAGATTTGCTCCATACGTTCGCTTCAATGTCTTTAGACGAATTTGAAGTTGTCGCTTGGATTTTCCTGTCGACGCCATACCCTGCCACACGCGTTTCCAGTTTATCTTGTGGCCCTCATCTGCCTGCGTTTTGGCAAGAGCAAACAGCAGCCGGTCTTCAGCGTCCGAGAAATCAGCCATCTTGTATCCAACAACCAAAACAAAACTGAAGGCATTGTTTCTCTTTGAGATTTGGTCCACAACTGCTCGATCAATAAAATGCTGGTATTTATGCTAATAGTACGTTGAAGTCGGTCATATCTTGAAGCTAAAACTCAATCTGAACGACACGTGTCTGGTTCATTGAAAGGCGCGCCAACTATAACTTTTCCCCGTTGGGTTCGCTCCGATGAATAGGCCAATCAATATCGCAATCTACTGAAATACATGGTCCTGATTGGCCAGTCGTGGCAACCGCCAATCAGCACACGCTGCTCGCACTTCAACATGGCTCGGAGCGATCCTGCTAGCCAACACAATTTAGCGCGAACCGCGGATCGAAGCTCATTTTCCAATTCACCGAGTTCTGCTCAAGCACGGGTCGTCCTGATCAATCACCAGCGCTATCCGTTGATGCTGGTGCTCATGTCCGCCGTTGGTGCCCCTCCCAGCTGGTCGTCACTATCGTCGTTGCTGCAGCGCTAAATTGTCATTGTGGCCGTGGTGTTCGCCACCATACGGGGTTTCATGCCCGCAGTTGCGCTCGTCGCTAGTCGTCATGCTAGCCATCGCCTATGCTGCTCTAGCCGTGCTAACTGCCGTGCTAGCCGTCGTGCTAGCCGTTATTCTGGCCGCCGCGCGATCGTCAGCTCTCCGTCGTGCTGTCGCCGTGCTGACGTTATGCTCATCGTTGTGCTGGTCGCCGTGCTGATTGTCGGCTCTCCGTCGTGCTGTCGCCGTGCTGGCCGACAAACTCACCGTCGCGCTAGTCGTCTCTTTCGCCGAACTGGTAGTCACGCTCCTCGTCGTGCTGTCGCCGTGCTGACGTTATGCTCATCGTCGTGCTGGTCGTCTCTTTCGACCGAACTGGTAGTCGTGTTCGTCGTCGTGCTGGTCGCCGTGCTGATTGTCGGTTCTCCGTCGTGCTGTCGCCGTGCTGGCCGACAAACTCACCGTCGTGCTAGTCGTCTCTTTCGCCGAACTGGTAGTCACGCTCCTCGTCGTGCTGTCGCCGTGCTGACGTATGCTCATCGTCGTGCTGGTCGTCTCTTTCGACCGAACTGGTAGTCGTGTTCGTCGTCGTGCTGGTTGCCGTGCTGAATGATATACGCGCCCCCGTGCTTTCATCGTGCCAGCCATCATACTCGTCGTCATTATTGTAGTCGCACTCCTCGTCGCGCTCGTCGCCGTTCTTTCGTCACTCTCGTCGTGCTCGCGTCCTCCTGGGCGACGCGTTGGTCGCCGTGCTGGTCACCACGCTCGCTGTGATGGTCGTCGCCCTCGCCATCGTGCTAGTAGCATTGCTGATCGACATGGTGATCATCGTACGGGCACCGTGCTGGTCGTCCTGTTGTCGTGCTAGTTCTCACGCTCTCCGTGATGGTCGTCGTCTTCGCCATCGTGTGGGTAGCAATGCCAATTGAAATGCTGGTCATCGTGCTCCCATCGCGCTAGGCGCCGTGCTAGTTTTTACGCACGCAGTGCTGGCTGATTGTTGTCATACTATCATATTTTCGGTACGGTTCGGTTTCGCCACTGAAAGTCACGTCCGGCACGTTGCCTTTGGTTCCGGCAACATGACGGGCGTCATACTCGTCATTGGTCCAACATCTAGCAGGTCGATGTGCGCGCCGTCAGTGTCGTTTTGGTCGGCGTGTTTGTTGCTGTTTCGAGGTTGCTGGTGGATGTCATGTTCATCGTGGTACGCATTAAACAATGTGCTAAAAAATAATAAAGCGTATATAAAGACATTGCGGTCATTATTGCCTGTTGTATCATTCATATGCATTCATTGCATTTAAGCGATCACGCTACCTCCGTATAAAAGCAGGACTGTTTCCTTTTTTGTTAGACAAGCACCGCCTCAGGCAGTACTGCTGATTCAGAAGGTTGCATGCACCCATCGACCTCATACAGATCGCCAGACGTTTGATTCATATCTCTAAACCAGCCCCTATACTGAAAGCAAGACATTTGGTCCACATCTTTAAATGCTACTCCACATACTGACAGCAAGACATTTGGTCCACATCTTTAAATGCTGCTCCCCATACTTATGACAAGACATTTGGTCCACATCTTTAGACGTCGTTACCCGGCACGGCCCTGCCGATACAGCCGCATACTAATGACAAGACGTTTGGTCCATATCTTTCGTCACTCCTCACGGCTTTTGGACTTCGACGAAGGCTTTTCATTCGCGAATTCGAAGAGCAGTGAGGACTGGGAACATGGTGGATCGTCGTCGGGACGTCGATGTCATTAAAGTAGGTACATATATGAACTACAGCTTGGTTCCTTGTTCTAAGTAATACGTGCCAGTATCGTCTCCTGTGAAGACCCACGCAAGCGATGGAACGCCCATTTACAAAACGGGCAACAAAAAGACCAACCAGGTAAGGATATAGATCTTGTTTCGATTTGTTTTTACTAATTTTGTTGTAGAGTGTGGTCTTGTTTAGTGCTGGCGGGAACGTCAATTTCGATGAGATCTACCCGGTGTTTGTACCTGCCGCTGACAGGGTTAGTTGTTGTCAGCTAGTACTATTATTCATATGCGAGGTTAGTGAGAGGGGAGTGCACTTTTGCAGAGAACAGAACCCGAGTTTGGGTCATCGAGCGACATTGATGACTTCGTCGCAGCACTCCCGGTGAAAGAGATGTATGCGCTTCACGTGGCAATCTGTCAAGGTCGAGAAAACTATGTTCACAACTTCCTCTGGATGATGCGATGGCTGCGTACCTGCATGGAACTTTCAGAGGTAAAAAATGATTGAGTTATGTGTTGAGTTTCCGATAATCCAATTCCCTTGTATATTTTCACAGATCACGCGACCCCAAATTCGGTCGCGAATGAAGTTTTTGAATGACCTGTTGGAGAGGAATCGTGTGAAGCAAGATAATCACATTGAACGGTTTCTTGCGATGAAGGCCGATCCAGGTAATTCCAATCACGTGGTTCTGGAACATTATCAGCAAGGTCTCGACCGGCAACACCACTATAATGTGTATCAAGAACTAGCATACGCGATGGACAAGGTGGATATCTTAGTCGATCAGCTCAAGAACGAGGCTTCTTGGCATCAATGCAGTTGTGAAAAGTGCACGTATTACCGCTCGCCAGAATGGTCTCAAGATCGACCACCCGACTTAGCACCAAAAGCACTCAGACCAAGAAAATTCGACCCGTGTTGTCAGTGTCCGAAAATTTCGAGCTTGCCGTAATGACGAAATACATTTCCATCTTGTGATAGCATCAATAATACGATGCAGATTCATAGGCCCGTTCGAACTGGGCCGATAGCAAGGCCTCAATTGTTTTCAGACTACTTCAACAGACAGTTACGCTGACAGACACAACAACTTCCACCTTCACAACGGCAGTGATCACGAGCCCACTTTCGCCTGATGCACTCCCGTCGATGGCCGCAGCGCCCACAATCGAGCTCGAGTCGTTCGCAGCAGCGGTGACCGAAGTCACCGAAGTACAAATCAGCCGCGTCGAAGATTGACAGAAGTAGCTACAGTAGTCGCTTCACCACGCTTTCCTACGGTTCCCTTGCCTCAATGACATGAGTCCACAGAAATCGTGTAGATTTCCAGCAGAATACCCCATCTTGACAACAGTACATTCAATTGATAAGTGAAATCGAACGCCGGACTAGTCGAACAAATAGAACACAGATCGCTTCTCGGCAGTGTTGCCAACATGACATTAGCTATTATTATCTACCCTCTCCAGAAGGAGATGAACGGACGAATAAATGCAACGAAGTTAATCCAGCCATTAGCAGATGACACTGGTTTACCTTTCTTCATATCGTAGATGCGCCGCTGGCGGTCTTGGACTGTTAGTACGAAAACGTGACCGACGAAGTTGTGATTGTATGCCGCAACGATATATGTACCGTTGTGCAAGTCAATCTCTTCAAGAACACGCGCTCCACGACGACCACCGATAGCAAAGTTGTCCTTGGCTATAGCCTTGAATATAAAGTCGCGACCTGCATTGCGAAGACGCCGTAAGAAAACCAGGAAAATCTTCCACGAAGGGCCCTGAGTAAGATCCAGCCCATGGTTTTGCAGCTCATCGGAAACGAAGCTATCAATGTCATGCTGAGACACGATATCCGGACGCCCAGTCAGCTCAGCGGCCCTCTTGAAAGCGTTGAAAAGGCAAAGTCCACTCATGTCAGCCGCAATAGTGTGCACACCGAACTTGTCTGTCTTGCAAAAATCATCAAACTTCTTGACTTTAGACGATTTCCAACGATCGACGAGATCGACCTCTCTATCAAATTCGTCATGTAGTAGCGGCTGTCGAGGTTCCCACGTCCGCTGGTAGAAGCGCCGGCTTGACCGCACACGGTGAAGCCAAAGGACCCGATACTCTAGACCACGAGCTGTCGAGCGCCGATCAATAATACGAGCAACATGCCATGTCTGTTTCGTTGTTGCGTAATCCATAGTCACGGTAACTCGTCTACGCCCATAATTTTTGCCGTAAATATACCAGTACAAGTATGGCGCGGCAGCCGAGTTGCTGGCGTTACGAGAAGCAACAGCCCGGTTGGTGACAGAGTTGGTATCAGCGAGTGGTTGGTTGGTGGCAGAGTTGGTATCAGCAAGTGGTTGGTTGGTGGTAGAGTTGGTGTCAGCAAGTGATTGGTTGGTGGCAGTAGTTATCGGGTTACTCGTGACCGTACCCGAGGAAGGCCTAATGGTACTCTCGTCACTATTCTCTCTCGCGTGAGCGACATCACGGTCCACCGCCCGATCAACTGGCAGCACCCTCGCCACGCTCGGCATGTCTCTAAAGGCGCTGTTCACCCTGGCCCCCGCAGCATTAGTAGCATCCTTAGACATACCAGACGCAGCACTGTCTGCGATGTCGGTAATCGCAGCTCTCGCGGACTCGCTATTCATGGCCTTCGTAACCTCCATGACCTCCACATCCCTGACACCAGCAGTCTTCTCCACATCAGCTCCCGCATACCGGCTTGTTCTGCCCCCGCAGGCGTTTTCCCTTGGACCCCGCGGCCCTGTTCGCCTCGGTCTCCGCAGCTGCGACGTTGGCACGGATGACTGCACGCATTCGCTTCTTTGCACGAATCTTCGCAGCTGTGGAGGGCTCCCTCTTCCCAGGGAATGGCCTGCCCCCAGCGCTGACGAGCGCTCGATGCCTGTGGTCCAGATCCGAGCCATAGGCGTGCACCAAACGTCGTCCTTCCCACTACAGCAATGCTATAGGGGCGAAGTCGGATCAGCTTACTTGATGCTTCCTTGTGGCAGGGTTCTTTTCGGACACTGATCAATCAATTATAAAATCTACATTGGAACTCTAGGTACGAATATTTATTCATATGCAAAAGTATGCAAAGATACAGGAAACTGTTGTAGTGAAGCTTTTTCAAATAGTGGCAAACTGTATTATGCTCTCTTCCGGAGCTGATGATAGATAATGACAATCCCTTTTAAAACGGTTACTTGTAAGTAACCTCACTTTGACACCTGCATCATCTTCCTTCATCTTGTCCTCGAAGCGCTCAACTACTTTGGGTGCTATCGACACTCTACTAGGGTTTTCAGCCATCTGCATACGTTCTAGATAGGTAAAATGCTCTCGCCCACGTGCTGGGTGCTTAAAGACGTGCTCCAGACGGGCACTCCACCTCCGACGTGCAGCCCCAACAGTGCCTTCTGCTCCCGCATGGCGTTCGGCCGGATGGCGTTGTAGTTGTCCGGTTCGTTCTCCTTGCTCATGTCGATGGTCTTGGCGTAGCGGTCGCCCTTGAAGTTGAACACGCCCTCATCGTCCCAGCCGTGCTCGTCGTGGCCGATCAGCTCGCGCTTCGGGCCGGTTGACAACGTCGTATTGCCCATGCCCGACAGACCAAAGAAGGTGATCGTGTCGCCCGCCTTAGGAATGTTGGTCGACGCATGCATGGCCATCACGCCGTTCAGCGGCAGGTAGTAGTTAATCATCGAGAAGATGCCCTTCGTCATCTCGCCGTCGTAGAACGTGCCGCAGATGATGGCCATGTGCTTCCTAAATGCTAAAGATCACGAACACCTCCAAGTGCAGGCCACACCTCCCAGTACTAGTCCACGATGTCTACACGTAGATGACCGTGACGTCCGACGCGAAGTTCGTCACCAGGATAACGAACTCGAGGCGGGTGAACATGTTGGTCACGTAGTGGTGCTGCCACGCCAGCTCCGTGACGATGCGCACCTTGAGGTATGGCTTTTCGTTCACGCCGCACTATCCGTCGAACACATATTTGTGGTCCACCGAGCTGAACTGCTTCGTGGCGTTGGCGTACAACGTGTCGAAGTCCTCGGGCGTCGAAAAACAGTTCAAAGAGGAAGGCAAGTTCACGGGCCATTCGCCCATGGACAAGTATATCGTGAAGTAGGCGCCGTCGCAGGGCAACATCAGATGGACTCGATCAACCAGCCCACGTCCCCGTACTTGCGCGTGGATGTCAGGTTCTTGCGCTGGCCCACTCCATGCACGCCACCCGTCCAGCCCGTTTCGATCAAATACACGTGTGTCGTTCTCCTGCAACTTCTTCTTTAGCAGATCCGGGTACTTGGTACGGCGTAGTGCCATGAACGCCGCGCCGAAGCATGCCGAGAACGTGGTATGTGGCTCTGTGATGCGCTCCGTACCTCCACCTTGGCCGTGTATCCCGACAGGAAGTGATACTGCGTCTGACCAGCCGACAGCATCGACACGGGCGGCAGTACCCTGTACGTGTCGCACGTTAGGAAGATCACGGCGTTCTGGTGGTTGCCGAGAGTTCGGCTGGTGTGGGGAAGCAGTCGGTTTCCACACGGTGTTCAATGCAACTTGAAATTCTAACGCAGCTGATTGGATACAGACTTTCGCAAATGTCATTGAACCTCACTGTACTCGTCTCAGTCTGAAGAGCGCGCACCATTTCTACGAATCATTTTCGTTTTTCAGTTTTTCAGCGAATCAGATCTTCGAACCGCAAAATAATACATTTTGTATGGTTTTGCTAAGAAAATCATTACATTTAATATTAAATCGTTTACTGCGCCAAATTACCTTTTGAGACCCGTGATTTTTCAAAACCATACAAGTATGGTTTTGCGGTTTTGACTTGGCTCCAGTATGAAAAGGCTTATATAGAAATGTATCGGGGGAACGAAAGGGTTATACTAACCCTAACCCCTTTCGGCACCTGTTTAAACTTGTACATTGCGAATGTAGAAGCTACTTCCGTACTCTGGACATTAGTATTGGGTTTTGGCGGAAGTCACTTCCTGCATCTGATGTAACAAATCGTGTTACCTCAGATAACTAAAGCTGCATATCAACACAACAACATGGCGTGATAGCGCCCTTTCAACGGAGGCGAGCGGTTGCGAGCGCGCGAAGACGCAGCAAACCCGCGCGGGGTGCCCGCGAAGCAGGGCCGCGCGGTATTTGCGGAGGCGGGCCCAGCGCCGAGCATTCCAGCGAGCCGAGCCTTGGACTCGCCAGAATTTTCTATATATCTGCCGAGCGAAGCGAGCCCGAGGCGGAAGGGGCGCCCAGCCAAACGTAGCGCGGCTGCTCACAATGTAGTACAAACACGTCGTGTTAAGTAGAAAAAATATCTTGTAGTAGTACTAAAAAGTCGTGTCGTAGTACGTAAATATCTTGTCGTAGTAGCTAAATGTCGTGTTGTAGTAGAAACATATCTTGTCACACCTTTATGCATAATTAGATTTTACCTAAAACTACGATAAGATATTTCACTACTAATACAAGATATTTCACTACTTCTACACGACGTTTTAGTACTACGACAATATATTTATGTACTACTTTGTACGACACGTCGTTTTAGTACTACAACACGACTTCTTACTTCTAGATTATGCGGTGTCACGAAAGATCTCCATTTGAAACGGCACTTTTTCTTAAATGGTGATCTCTGATTGGCTAAAACACATTGTTACATGAAAGTTACACCAGCGAAAGAAGTATGATTCACAGTCACAAAGTACACCATCACGGCGTGCATCGTGAGGCTAACACTGGGCAGTAACATGTGTGCACCGTCCAAAATTCCATCCGTACCATTTTGAAAGGATTGACCGCACCTCCAACCCTGCTGATTCACACTATCCAAAGCACAACATGCTATACACCAGTCAAAATATTTGCCCAACGAGGTAGCGAATGACTTAAGTACAAGAAAATCAAAAACTCGTGAATATGTTAGGCTTTAAAAGCGTCTAGCAGTCCTTAGACACGGACAAGCGATTGGGGCGCGCATCTTCAATGGAGTACGAGTTTTTTCATAATCCATCTGCGTGTTCTGCGTTCTCGAAAACAGTTCCATGGTACTTGTTCTGCGTTCTCGAAAACAGTTCCATTGTACTATTCTCTTCACTTTACTGCGCTGTAGGTATCACCCATCGCCCAAAACCGCCGGTGTGCAGTCCAGTTGTCGATCCAGCATGCTCGGGTCTTGCTCTGACGGCTGCCGGACCTTGCGATTCTGGAATAATGCAATGTGTATATACGAGTCGACAGGGTTTCGCCCTCCGGAGCATTTTTGCTCCGTAGCGCGAAACCTGTCGACTCGTTCCAGCTGAAGGTAATTTCTTGGTGTTGCCAACTCGATTCAGAGTGCCTCCTCTCTCTTATCAGCCTCACGACGAGCGTGTTCTTCCACTCGAATCCGTCAATGAAGACCAGTCAACTTCAGTGTAGCCTTGCGGACCCAAGGTTTTCGGCCGTCAGTGTCTGGTTGAGTTGCAGCAGACTCCTCTGCAAGATCTCTTGTGCTGCAGCAAAGTCTTAGGGGCATAGCGTCTCGTTGATCCGATGTCCGCTCACCATTGCTCAGGCAAACGAATTCTTCCTTGATGCTCCCCCAGAAAACCACCAAGTTGATGTAGGAATGATTTGACTAGAAAACACCCATGAAAAAGCGAGACACTTCAACTCCCCATTGCTTGAAATACTCTTTGACATGACAAATGTCTGGTGCGACTGTGAATTGATTACTACCGTCCCCGAAGCCTGCCCAAGCCAATTCGTTCCTGTATTTTCAACTTCACGCTTATAAATCGAGGCCCCGCCGTGCGGTGCATGTGATCCATCGTGAATACCGGATTGATCGCCTTTAACGAAAACCTTCGTTCATACAAGTATTGTTCGTTTATGTCGGGACGCCGCTGCACGGTACTGATCTTGCAAGAATCATACGTTTTCAAAACGTAGAAGAAGATGGTTGAAGCTACTGGATCCATACTGCGTGTTCTCTTTAGCGACTGCATATATTACATTATTTTGGGGTTCACCATATCTCACCATAATAGCTTCAAACAGCGTATGTGTTTAAATGTTACAGAGGTGAGTTTTCGTGCAGTAACCTCTTAAAGCTCACCAGCAAGGTGGCAACGGTAGTGAACAAATGATACGAAATAGAAATGCCGTCAATTGTTTCCTTTAGGCATTTGCAATGGTTTGAGGGTGGCGACATAACAGGTCGACTTTATTCAATAGATTATTTACTGTTAACGTGAACTGTTCCCGCAGATAAATCATGGAGAAGAGCAGCAACTTTTTCGATGCTAGTTCAACATAGCAGGAAATCGCACTCATGACTCATCACTCAGCCATCGAAGACTCGCCACGAGTATCCATACCCCAAAAAACTGCGTCACCGGTGCGAGTTGACCATGGTCTGTACCAGCACGCTGGACGGGATGGCATTGCCACTGATCGAAATGGAATTCCATTCGCCGAGCTTATTCTTCGTATCATTGGCTTTGAGCTCCTCACTGATTGCAGCGATCTCATCAGTTCTTACTTGCACGAACTGGTATCGCCGCCGATGTTCGGGTGCACCCAGGATGGCTCCTCGAATCGGCAGCCCGTGACTTAGATCTGGATGAACCGTTGGCGTAATTGACTTGGCGTCAGCTTGAA
The DNA here is from genome assembly GCA_011947335.1 of Phytophthora constricta. NCBI lineage: Eukaryota > Oomycota > Peronosporomycetes > Peronosporales > Peronosporaceae > Phytophthora > Phytophthora constricta. Next base: position 20,449 of record JAAVTI010001555.1, read on the forward strand.
TAGCACCCTACAGCGCTGTGTATGCATTTCACGCGCTGCGAGCATCGGTAAATGTACTGTTTGGGATCCCATAGTTCGCTCATCTTCAAAATTGCGATTACTGCATTTGCGCTCCATTGTCGGATAAGTATAAATTTCCTGCATCGCCCTGTTCTGTGCCATCGAGCCCATTCGACAACGTACAGTAGTAAAGTAGAATCTGAAGCTCGAGCAAAATGAGCAACTTGTTTTCCCTTGGTTATAAGAAACTAAAATACGTGATGACCTAAGTCCCGGAGAAACGTCGAGTAGCGGCTGTAGACTTGGCTGTACTTGTTGCTTTTTGCAACGTTCAAGATGGAGAACACTGTTGAGATTGCACTTCGCTGTCTACCTCGGTTGGATCCCTACCGCTAGGCACGCGTCATGTGCGTGCCGGGCGCGTGGCCTGTGAGGTCAGCAGTTGAAATGAGACCAATGGAGCGATATGATTGGGTGATCGTTTGGGATAGGGTGGATGTGATTGGGCGCGGATTACTACTAGTGATTTGCCCGTTCCCGTTGCATACACCGTTCCCGTTGCACAAACCGTTCCCGTTGCATCATGGACAATCATAGGGGATTCCCTATGAGGATTGAATGTGTAGGAGAAGACAAGTAGGCAAACAGATCTAACTCAAATGAATTCACTTTCGGATTTCCTTCCTTCTACTCACTCGCCTACCAAGCCTCATTCGCATAATCTCAATTGGTTATGAGCCCAAGCTACGCGGACACCGTCAAGCTCGTGGAAGACAACTACTTCCACTGGGAGTTTAATATGCGGATGAAGCTGTCGCGCAAAGGACTGCTGGCCCACATCATCAA
>JAAVTI010001559.1:0-50130 GCA_011947335.1 Phytophthora constricta
GCACACTGTTTAAGTCATGGAATACAGTCAATCTAAGGTCTGCTTCCTTCCTGCTTTGCCGAAAGTCAACACTTTGTAGACGTCGAGTAGCTCTGGCTGACCGAAGTATTGTTGTCTTTGTAGTATGAAGGTAGCATGGAGTTTGGACGCTATCACGGCAAGGGTGTGCTGCACCTGCCTGATGGCTACCGATACGAAGGCGAGTTCCAGAACGGCGAGTTTCACGGCCGAGGCACGCTTTTCTTCCCTGAGGGCAAACTCGAGGGAGAATGGGCATGCGGCAAGGTAAACACCTCATCAACCTCACCTTCCTTCACTGCTCGTGCACTAATGTGATTGCTTAATGCTCAGCAAGTAGAAGTGACCTTCACGTTCTCGGACGGGCTCGAGTATGCCCCCAACGACTGGGCATACTGCACGGATGCTAATCGACAGTACTATTCGGAGTCCGTGACACCTCGAGGCATCCTTCCGACGGGTGAGCTCAACTATTTCGACACAGGTATCCATCGCGTCGTGCCACTTGGGTCTTATGATGCAGGCAACGGTATATACACGCCGTCCACGGGACTTGTTGCGGCATACAACAATCCATCGGAGACACGGGAACCATCGGAGCAGGAGAAGGACTGGATCATGAGGCGAGCGCCGAAAGCTACCACCAAGGACTGTCTGTCAACTAAATAGGCACAACAACAAAGACGAACGTGATACGATTTGAAAGCAACGTATGAATGGGATAATGCCGCTTGCACTATCCGGCTGTGAAGCAATAGCGTTAAATCGCTTCTTTGATCCTATTTCCGCCCGCTACTTCGCTGTTCTCGTCAGAAAGCTGTCGAAATCTGGTGAAGGTGTAGGCAAAAACACACATGAATTTTAGCTCACATTCTATCCACTGCCACTCAAAATCAAAAGCACGCACCTTCGTCCATAGTAGTGAGCGTGGATCGAGGCGAAGGAGGAACTCGACGGGGGAGCTTGATGCGCCACTGTTTTCCTGCAAGCTCAGCTCGGACATTTCCTCCGAGAGCCCAGCCGTGCGATTTCCAGCACGAGGCGGTGAGTCAAAGCGCATCATGTCGCCCGTCTTGGTCTTGCATTCCTCCAGCGCCTTCATTAAATTATCGTTCACCTTGATACATCACATCCACACCAACGTTAGCAGTGCTCAACACAACCGCCTCCTCACCCCTTACATTCAGACACTCCTCCAGCATGTGTTCGTCGATCTTTCCCATGATTCCTCCCTCAATCAGCGTGTTCATCCTGGGTTGGCACTGGTGCAAGAAGTCCATCACGTCTTCCACCTGCTCTCCAGTCTCTCCTCGCGCATGGAGCTCCTTCAGCTGTGCGATCTTCTCCACCACCACTTTCAAATCCGCTTGCAGCTTCTCCACCTGCTGCTCTCTCGTGCGTCTCCCAGTACCAACCACGTCGCTCTCGTCTGCTAATACTGCAGCCGTCGTGGAGCTCGGAGGCGTGAAGATCGGCGCGTCGTTCTCCACGTCTGGAAAGGCCACGCCCTGCATCTTGAGCTGCCTGTAAACATCCTGAAAATTCTGCAACTCGCTGCCTTGGAAGGCGTCCGCCCACTGGCGGATCAGCCGCAGCGCTTGGTCCTGCACGTCCACGCCCAGACTGCCGTCCGATAGCGCCGCCACCTCCGCCAGGAACGCTCTGGCGCCTACGTGGACGTGGCTGGCTGGCGGTCCGTTCTTCACCAGCGTCTCGGTCACCACCAGCGCCAGCAGCACAACGCGAGGCCTGCCGCTTTGTAGACGACGCAGTAGAAGCAGCACGATGTCGTTGCAGCTACAAGGACAGAGATTACCAGATTTTTCATATAGAAAAAGGGTTTACTACGACTAGAATTTCGTTCATTATGGGCGCTTTCGAACAAGAGGAGCGTACACTTCTTGGTGGGCGTTGGCACAGTCACAGAGTGCCATGTTGAGCGCCCACTCGGGGCCTGCAAGCGCCTCATCCGTCGCGCGGTTCACGAGCTGCTCCACCTCGGCCACCTCCTGCGTCGACGCCATGCTCTTGTTCTCAAATTGTTATCTAAAACGCAAGTGTACCAACTTGAAGGTACACTTCCACCACCTTGAAGGTCGTGTGTACCAACAATCCGGTACTTCTCATTCTGTTGACGCAAGCCGTGAAGATGCTGGAGGCGGTGCTGCGTGCGCGGCTCCTGTACGGCGCCGTGGCCATGTCGGCGGGCGTGTTCGTGTTCTCATTTCTACAGGAGCGCGAGGAGTTGGAGGACCAGGAGCTGGAGTCGGCGGAGCGGCCCGTGTCCAGTGAGCTCTTTTTCCAGGCGGTGGAGGACTTGGCGCTGACGCCGCAGGAGCGACTGGAGACGCGGCGCTTCTGGCGGAATTTGTGCAAGAAGCAGCGACTTAATCGCCACGGCAACAACCCGACAAGCGAACTGGCGGTGCGGGACGTGCAGCTCTTCGCTCAGGAATACAAGCGCGTGTTCCCAGACATTTTCCCAGAGAAATTGGTGCTGGACGCGGCTGAGAAGGCTGCGGACGCAGGCCAGGGCCTGCCCGCAGCGTGGCATGGAATCGTTGGGTCTACCAGCAACATGATCGTGTCTACGAGCAAGAGACTGAACCACATTGCACAGGACACGAAGGGAGAAGTGCAGCTGGCCATGCACCGCACCGTGAGGAAGGTGCTGGAGAGCGCGCTGGATATTGTAGCGTCGAGACTGAAGCAAGCACTGAAAGACCCAGAGATGCCCATGTATTTGAAGGTGAGAAAGGAAGCGGTGAAGAGGTTGTGGCGAACTGGTGGTTGATTTTGTTGTTATGCACTTTACTTGATGTAGACGAATATCGACATTGGGATCGAGCAGTTTATGCCGGATGTGAAGATGGAGATATTCAAGAAGACGAGGGAGCTGTTTGGACAGGACTCGCCCACGACTGCGCTTGAGAAAGTGACACAGAAGAAAGGGAGCAGCAGCGCACCGCCGAGTGCTAGCGGGGCTGATGCTGTCGTCGTTTCGAAGCAGAGATTTGGCCCTTTCCGTCGGTTGAGAGGACACATTCTTCATCATTTGTTCCCGCATGACAAGACCATTTGGCGGTCGTTCAAGGATCCTTGGTGGATCGCGTACACGAGTGTGGGGCTTTTGCCGGTGGTGGGCCAGTTGTGGTGGATCTTTCTTTTCGTAATTAAGGATAAGACGAACGAGCACCAGTTGTGCCAGTTTATTGTAGGTTTCAAGGCGGCGCAGTTCATCACGCTTGGTGTCATGCACATGATGCTGGGTATTTTGCGTACATCAAGTGCATCGTACAAGGCTCGATGCTAGCTTGCCAGGATGGAGGTGGGCCGATGCTAAACGAGGGCACGGTATGCTTTTTCGTGCTGCAAATCGTACTCGTCTGGGCGGCATTCTTCCGCCTTCCATACACCGAGCGGCCTCAAGAGACATTGCTATATCGCACGAAGTCGTTGGAGAAGCGAGAACAAGAGCGTGGTGTGTACCATGACGCATTCGGCAATGAAGTTCATTTAACGCGGGGCGGCTACCTCATGAAGTTTTGTGGTTACGAGACCGTATCCTTCATCATAATCATGGCGCTGGCAGGCCTGGCCATGTGGCTTCCTTTCGAGTCATGGCAACGGCAGGCATTGTTCTACTGGATCCGCACAGCTTACGGTTTGTTTTCATTCCCATTCTTGGTCTTTAAGATCCCTGTGTTGGCGAACGTACTCATGCACACTCGGCCAATGGGATACAATGAGCAGGGTGAGACGGTGAGAGTTGTGAAGAAGAAGGTTGAGTAGTGAAGATCCTCCACAATTGATGGTTGCGTAACTTGGCGGGATAAAGTGATTGATTTAATAAATGTGCAGCAGTGAGAAGTTTACAGACATGCAACAAAAGGAATCGTGCCCACGCGCTTCCTCTTATGCCCTGCCGCAGATGCAACTACCCCCGACAGCGACTACACCCTTCAATCTTCTGCGCGATATAACTACATGGGAAGGAACACGACATGGCAAACGTGCACCAAAATGTGTGTATGGCAAGTGCAAAAATCACACCAGTTCTTCGACCTCTGCTGCAGCTGCGGGTTTGCCGCGCGTCAAACGAGTCGTCCTTGAGTCGGTTGTTGCGCAGCAATGCATGCACGGCACCCGCCAACAATCTGCAACACCAAGGAAGCAAAGAAGATAGAAAAGAGAGCACGTCAGAGATTACAAAAGTCGATCTGGCCAACAACGCGGACCGCTAAAGAGTCTCCAGCGGGCTACGTACGAGACGGACAGCGAGAAGATGACCGTCGGCAGGATGAAGAAGAGCAAAAACACCATCGTCGCTGTTAAAAAGCACCACCATCAGCACCCAATGCCCCCTCCACACTACCTAAAAGGAACCCTTACATGCTGTCGCAGCTAGCAAGATGTCCTGCTCCGTCAGTCGTCGTCCGCAAATCACAAACTGGTCTGTCGGGAGCTGCTTCTTGGTGAGGAACACGTGCCATCCATAGGCCACGACAATACACACGAGCAGTTGGATCGGATGGAAGAAAAGCCTACGCAAGGCACACACCACAAGCACCATCAGCCCCTCCCTTGCGTTGCAACCTCGAGCTCTCAAGCTCTGACAGGCACGCACAGCGAGAACGCGAACACGCCGAGCGTGAGTAGCACGTAGTTGGTCAGAAAGTAGTTGGCGTTGGTCTTCATGCGCGCCAGCGTGCGCTCCGGCGGTGGCAGATTGTAGGGCTCGGTCTCGCCCACACCCACGCAGCTGAAGAGCGAGCGGACAGTCGAGCGGCTCACACGCTGCTGCAGCGTCTCGAGCAGCACGGACGCGACGTCCTTCGGGTCATTACTGGGCTCCTGGAGCTTGTGGACTCGAGGCGAGGGCGGCGGCGACCTGCGAGCGTGTGAGCTGCTGCTGTTGAGCATGGGAGGCATGGCTGACTCAGGTGGGCGATGCAGGAATGGTCCTGCAAGTACGAGGTCCGCCACGGTTGGCAAGATCGGCAGAGATAGTTCGCTTGTCTGACGTAGCGGCGCACAATGCGACAACGGTCGCTGATGGCGGTTGGTGAAAGAAATCGGCCAGTTTTAGAGTGGAGACTCACGCGAGGATCGGTCGGGACTTGCCATTTGTCTCCGATCCCTCTGCTTCCTTCCCTACGCAGGCTGAACCGCATGAGCCATTCAAGCCCAGGCAAGGGTGAGCAAACATACCAGCTCGTTGACGGCGGAAGTATTATAGTGGGCGAAAAAATGGTTGGACAGGTCGATTCGCTCTCCGAAAGGTTTATAACCGACGAGACCTGCTTGCTATCGAGATAGTTGGCTTTCTCGAAAGAAATTCAGAGCGCGAGTCGCGACGACAAGGCACAAAGATGGCCAGAGGCAGCTTGGGAATGACACTGTGGATAGCATTTGGGGTGAACTGAGTTTGGTGCTGGTGGTGGGCCCGGAACAACGCGACGACGAGCATCAAAACATCAAGGAGCCCCATCTGCTTTTGCCCTGTGCGTAACGGCATTTTGAGACGTTGAAGCGGATATCCGACCGACTTGCCTGTCAGGGAACGACTCGTGCACTTTCAGCCGCTATTTCTGTTTGATTGGGATGATTGCGATCTTCGTTTGATGCGGAGCGGGAGACGTCTTATCTACCGGGTCTGGGCATGGGATGGAGGAGACAAAGCGTCGAGGAATTCTCGCTTGCAGTCGACTTGAGCGACATATGGCCATGAACTCATTTCTTTATTGGCCACGTAGGGCCCAAGGAAGGGCTGCAATGGCAGAGCACATCAAGCACTCACACATCCCAACGGCAGCGTCGCTGTTTGTTCGGGCATCGCCGTCTGAGGAAGGGAACCAGTTAAGGTCTCGTGGCAAAGATGGCAAGCTGGGGGCTCATATGCGCGATAACCAAGAAAACGAGGGATCGCTCTCGGGCTCGGCATCTAAGTATGAAACGATAAGGAGAAGGCGAGACCGCGGTGCGATGCAGCATCTGCGCAAAGCAAACATGACCTTGATGCAAAAATTAAAATTCGTCGAGACCGAGAACGCTGAGCGCGTCAGCAGTCTAGAGAAGAAGCTGCAGCAAGCTATCGACACGCACAGGGAAATTGAGCAGCGCTTGCGAAGCCAGCTTCAAAATGTGCAAGATGAACAGAAAGCCGCGGTGGAAAATGCGCGCAAGGTGCGAACCATCTTGACCCGTGTCTCGAGTTGGGTGCGTCAAGTTCAGCGAGCTGCACACACACAACACCCTTCACTCCATGCTGTCGACGAGGATCTAGGACAAAATTCGACACCACGTGGCGATTCGACGTATTCACTTTGGAAAATTGGGTCGAGCCTTGCAACAAACGTTCAGGAATGCCAAGCAACACCAAAAGGAGCCTGCAAGACAGACACTCACTATCCCTTGCACTATATTGCTGCTACCTCATACGAGACATCCACGAAAGGTTTTGCCGAATGTTGTGCTGCTGCTTTACCTCCACCAGCGCCGGGAAGAACTCGAGTAACTAGTGTCCCTGGCAAAGGTTTTAATTACATCGCATACAGTGTGGAATCTCCTTCTAATCTACCAACAAAGGCGCTGAGCAGCGCTGCTGGCGAGCAAGCTCTAGTGGCGGACACTATGCCGTCCTCCAAAACGATTCCTCGTGCTGACACCCCAACCCCGAAACGAGCAGCAGGTAGTCTCTTAGCGTACTGCGCACAAGTTGTCACGAATTCACTGGTGGGGGTTTGCCCTGTGCCATCGCCGCATTCAAAGGTGATGTCTTCGTGGAAACATGACAATCTATGTCCTGTGCGAGAAGATATTGAAATCGACGAAGAAGCCGGTCAGTGCAATGCACAATCTACAAACCAGAGTCAGAGCTTGAATGTCGCGCTACCAAGCCTTTCGATCGGGTTGCTGTAGATGTAACACCGGTTTTCACGTTTATTTACTGCAATCTGCTTGTCTTATTTGCTTACTTCCGGAAAAAAGCTTTGAGATCGATATCGCAGCGGAATGCAAAGCGTGCACTTTGTAGCGTAGCTTGAAGTCTCAACCACCTGTTGCCGGGTTTACCTGAAGCGGGGTTGAAGCCGAAGTAGCATTGGTGTTTTGTTTTCTCTCGTTTTGAACTTTAGCCAAGTCCAGTTTCAGCGCTTCGTTAGACGGGTCTAACTCCACACTAGCCGCATAATCTTGCTCAGCTGCGCAGCAAGTGGGAACGTACGTTGAACAAATAATTTTGTTAGATTGACGCATCTTCAGCGTACCGCCAGGTGGTGAACATACCTTTATCCAAGTCGCGAATTGACAAGTACGCAGCACCACGTCGTACAAGTGTTTTTACCACCCAGGCACGACGCTGAAGTGACCCAGCAGCAGGACCAATGGAAAAGAATGCGAGTCCGTGATCTTGACCGGAGCTCTCAAAGCTGGTGGCATCTTGTTGCAGCAGCTCCAACGAGCGTGTACAATCTTCGATGCATTGTTTGGCAGCGTGCTGCATCAGATAACACGCAGCTCGGTTTGACAGACACGCAATTGACAAGGGATTTAGCTGCAGAGACTCGGAGTACTTCTGAATCGCTTGATCAAGGTCCTCTCCTCCCTAAAATGCTGTCGCCGGTCACTTTCAGTTCATCCGCCTTCTCCATTAATACAAGCTCCATAAAATCCTCCCGAAGTTGAGCGTTCTGGTTATCCATAGAGCACGCCACACCATAGTCAGCCTTTGCCTGGCTATATTGACCAACTCGGCAATAAGCGGTGCCTCGTCGAACGAAGAGCTTCAGCTTGAGACGATAATGCTTCAGCACACTGGTGTATCCGTCAGTACTGCGTGTATCTGGTAAATACGATAGCGCTTTCGAGCAATCCGAGATGCACTCCTAGTTGGCGGCAGATTTTTAGTTAGTTCAAGCATCACAGCGATAATTAGCACCGATGTACGGACCTTAAACTCGCTGAGCTGAAGTAAACAAGCCGCGCGATTCGAAAGACAGGTGGAGATCAGGTCGGTGTTGTCGTCGGCGGTAGCAGAAATGGCCTCTGCGTATGCGTTTGTGGCACTCCGGAAGTCTTTCGAATGGAAGAAGTCATCTCCTTTTGCCTTTAGCCACATCGCTTTTCATCAGAAGCAACATACCCGTTAGGCGAATGTGATCAAGCGTAGAAAGCTTTTAGCTTCCACGCAAATGTCAGTGTGCTTTACGTACGGTCCGTCTCGCTGATGTCGTATTCAGAACTGCGGTTGAGACCCTTGTGCTCGTTAATATGCTTGCGATTCTTCAACAGCCAATCCTCCTCCTCCGCAGCTTTGGATTCTCGTGAAGGAGTCGGGAATACCCGAGGCGTGAAGCGAATCTCCGCTTGAATGCATTCTCGAGGCGGCAGGAGCTCAATCTCTTTTACTTGCTCAATTGAATTGTCGTCAACCTCAATTGCCTCCTCTCGTGAAGATTGAAACTCTGTTTCTCGAGTGTTCTCAGCAGAGTCATCCCTGGATACCTCCACGATGGATAACTGGGACTTTCGGGCTGACGAGATATCAAAACTACCGTCGTCGGTCAATTCGATGATCTGTTCGTCTTGATTGTTCTCCAATGCAGACTTTTCATCTGGGATGGCTGCAAAAGACACTCTCTTCTTTGCTTTGTCGGTAGCCGGCGACGAGCCTTCCTGCTTTAGTGAACTTTTACCTGCTCCCGAGTTAGTATCCTGATTGATCGCGGGGTTAGCAGTTTGCTTCGGCCGCTGCTGATTCTTCTTCTTCTCCTGTTCTTGGACGTGTAGTTCTCGAAACGACTCGTACAAGCTCCGCTACCAAAACCAGCCCGCAAAACGAAATGCACAACGGTCAGCTTCTAGTAAACACCGCTATGACCTAAAGTGTAGTTGATGAGCTTACCTCTTCACGTTCCTTCTCCTCAGCTTTAAGATCCGTCAAAATCTGCCGATTGATATCATCAACTGCCATTTGTGCGCGCAAAGTTTCTTTCTCCTCCTGTGCTCTCCGTTCCTTGCGCTTCTGACTCAGAGCAGTCTCGCTTGCTTGTTTACGCTCCATGGATGCATTGCGGCGTTCCCGTAGAGCTTGTTTGGTATCTTGAAACTGCAGCTCCTTCCAGAGGCCTTCATTGTGCTTCTGTAGAGTGATCCGAAGCAGATTTGACGCCGGAATGCTCTTCACAATTGCAGACGCATCGTCCACCACGTCCTGGAGATCTAGCAGTAGGACGTACGGCGCAGCATTCACCTTCACCACCAGGTCGCTCACTAACATGGACAAGTTACAACAAAACTTAGCGGAGATATCTAGCAAAGGATAAGGAGGTTAAAAAGTCTCTACCGTAGATGTCAATGTTTCGGAGAGCTGTCCCGGGCAGATGCAGTTCCAGTGCAATGCTGGAATTGTCCTCTTCCCACGTGTATCGAGGCACGAGCGGCATCGCGAATATCGAGCTGCTTAACGTCAGATCTAAAATGCCTTGATCGTGTATCTTGGAGTCGCGTCCGTTCAAGATCCACGTCGGTTCATGGATCGTGGAAAAGGAGCCCGACCATTCCTGTCTGCGGTTGATTGTGCAAGGCAATGGGAATCGGTGTTTACCATTGACAACGCTGCAGCAGTAGCGTGGTAGGATCAGATGTACTTACCAAAGGAGTGCATAACTTCGACAGCGATACTGCTTCTATCCATGCGTTTGCTGTCGTGTTTACATTTTCATGTTGTCGGTAGGAATTGCGTCATCCAGACTCGTGGCGCTGGCAACGTCCTTGACATTGTAATCGATCGCTCCCGTGATACTGCTTCGTTTGTCATGTGCGTCTTCGTCTTCGTCCTTGCTATGCGAGTTGTGGCTCGACATCGCTTCACGCTGACGAGGATGAGGATGGGGTAATTTACCGGAGGCTGCTCGTCCACTGGACGGTCCAGCGTGTGAACCTGCGCGCTTGAAGGAATCCTTGACAAGAATCGATGGCCGACGTTGCCTTGCTGGGGTTCATGTAGAAGCAGAGCGTGGTCTGCACAAGGACACACGTTGCACTTCTCCAGTTGATGAAAATGGATGATCACCACTTCGTCCGAGTGGTGTGAACTATACGCCTCCAATTGAGTCATGACCGACTATATCGCTTCGATTCGATGCCGTGCGATGTCGTGCATCACAAACTCTCGCGTCCTTTCGTGAACTCGATGGGCGATGGACATTGTGCTGTGTCGCTTGAAGCTGCTGGGCGGAGGTGATGTCTGTGCGCTCGTTTTCTGCCCGGAAGCGATGACGTCAAATGGGCCGGACACGATGATGCAAATCCTGGTCTGTCTGTTCGAAGTCGTTTGTAGCGCTCCTCTCCGTTCACAGCAGTCTCTTGACCTCCATCTGGCTGACAGGTATCCAGGATACCTGTCTCCAGCACTGCTGCTGGACCAGCAGACTTGGAACTGCGCACCACCTGGCCGACAGAGATTTGTGATACAGGGCGCGGGATCACCCCGAAAGAGGACTTCCAATGTCCCAACAGACCTCGTCGGAATGGACGGCGCTTGACCTTCCAAACCATAACGCAATTTGCTTGGCATCACACAAAGCTCTTTTGTCCTAAAATGACGACGTGTCGCGACTTGACATTGCTGCTGGTGTTGAGCGTGGTGCTCTTAGCAGTTTGTCCCTCGACAATTGTCTACGCTGAAGAAGAAGTCGCCGAGGCGTATGTCGATCCTGATGACAATCTCACGGTCATGGAGATCGTTGAGCGACGTGGGTATTACGTCGAGGAGCACAAGGTCACCACGTCGGACGGCTACATCTTGACCATGTACCACCTACCCAAGACTTACGCTGAGAGCCAACTGAACGCCACTGCTGCGGCCAACAAGCCTGCGGTCTACGTCATTCACGGCCTACTTGACAGCAGCTTCACGTTCGTGTGCAACTTTCGCAATCAGAGCTTGGCATTCGTCCTCGCCGACGCGGGCTACGACGTCTGGCTCGGTAATAACCGCGGCACGACGTGGTCGCATGAGCACACAAAGTACACCACGGACGACGATGAATACTGGGACTTTTCGTGGCAGGAGATGGCCATCTACGACATGCCTGCCATGATCAACTACGTGCTCGACACGACCGGACACTCGACGTTAAGCTACGTGGGTCACTCTGAAGGCACCATGCAGGCCTTTGCCGGCTTCTCCCTCGACCAGGACCTTGCCAAGAAGGTGTCGTACTTTGGTGCCCTCGCACCCGTAGCGTATTTGGGTCATATCACCTCACCAGTGTTCGAGCTCTTGGCCGACACGTACTTGGACGTCCTGTTCACGATCTTAGGAGTCGACGCGTTCTGGGAGACGAACTGGTTGATTCAAGGTGTTCTCGCCAAGTACGCGTGTGCTTTCGTGGATCAGGCTTGTGACTCGATCATCAACGCTTTAACGGGACCTTCGGACAATGTGAACTCCACACGCGTGCAAGTGTACATCTCACAGACCCCTGCTGGCACGTCGGTCAAGAACATGGCCCACTTTGCACAGGGTATTCGTGACAATACATACCGCTACTACGACTACGGCTGCAGTTGTCTGCAAGCTCTAGGTCTTAGTCTGTGCTCGAAGCTCATCTGCAAGAACAAGGCCGTCTACGGCGCATTCGAGCCGCCTGACTTTGACCTCTCGGCCGTCACGTACCCGCGCATGGGCTTCTACACCGGAACGGATGACTGGCTAGCTACTAGCACGGACATTGATCAGCTGCGTGCCGGCCTTACGCGCGCCACGATCCTCACCGACCAAAGCGTCGAGTACAACCACCTGGACTTCACGTGGGGCTACAACGCCAACGAGCTCATTTATCAAGACCTGCTCACACAGATTGCCAAGTATGTCGACGTAGGCTACTAACCAGAATATGTATGCTGCATCTCCAGCCGCGAGGGTATTGAAGAAAAACTGTTGTCGTGAACAAGAAGGTGTTGAAGTTTTATGACGAGCACATAGTAATCTGCTGACCCTGCAGCGATTCGTCCGACATTGTTGAAAAACATGCGTCTCCTGGTAGGGTATTCTCTAGGTCAATAGGCAGCTAACAGACTGTAATTCACCTCATTAAAAACGAAACGAAATTGATGAAAGTCCACAATCATGTTTGCTGATGCTGCATTTGACAGGAAGTGTATACAGATGTCAGTTACAAGTTATGATCTAGCGTAGGATATATTACTTATAGTAGCTTTTACTAAAGCTAGTGTAAAAGCAGACTAGGGCGGTCTGTGGAAGCCACGTGGCTTCCAAACCGCACCGAACTGCGGGGACGGCTCACTCTTCTTTTGGCCGCCCTCCCCAAAGATCAACGCTTCCTGATATACAGGTAGCACTTGTTGGTCCCAGCAACCTGACAACAAGAAGCTCATGCCTACAACAAACGCGCAACTGCGTGCAGAGATCGATCGCCTCACGCAAGCAATATCAGATCGGGCAAGAGTGCCAAGCAAGCTGACCAAGTTCAGGGCAAGAGGGGAGAAGACGTGCGAGAATGGCGGTTCCAGTCGAGAACGCCTGCCGGATCAACGGCATCGCCATTGAAGACTCAAGCGCGCGCCTACCTGTTATCGCTGGATCAGCGATGGAGAAACCAGCGTCTGGTTGGTTTCTCCACTGGTCATCGATGACTCGAAGCGAGGAGCACACGTTGGGGATTCCCGTGAGCATGTGCTCCAGCACTTCGAGGCTTCGAACTACCAGTCCGTGCTGCGCGAGAAGCTGCAGCGTCTCAAACAAACGGTTGACATCAAGACGTACAATGGCGAGTATTTGGCTCTCATCTTCCGTGTCGAAGGGATGAGCATACTCGACCAGGTGCTGTGCTACGCGAATGACCTCAATCCTCGCACGCGCAGCTACGTCAAGCTCGAGGATCCGAAGACGCTGAGCGAAGCAATGGACCTGGCCGTTAAGTACAAGTAACCCACTTCGTTGATGATGTGCGTGACCGCTAAGTTCGCCCAGACAAGAAAAATACCTCAAGCAAGCCTGACCAAGACCAAGGGAGACGCTTTACCGGGAAGCCCTTCCGCGAGGTCGCTTCAAGCCAAGCTCGAAGTCGAAGAGTGGCGAACGACGTGCTTGTTACCACTGCAAAAAGCCCGACCATATCAAGGCCGACTGCTTCCTCTGGAAGAAAGAACAAGAAAAGCAGGGAAACGCACAACCACGTCAGTGAATGAGGGTCCTGTCGTGGCCGAGAGCGTAACCAGAACTCTTAAGATTGAGAATATCAGCCTTAATGTTCTGCGTGAAAACCCTCTGGAGTACAAGTCTTGTCCACGTTCTCCGTCACCGGAGAGATCAGTGTTGGAGCCACTAGCATCTCGACGCAAAGCATGTTGTTGGATTGTGGTGCAACCACGGTTTGCGTGTCCGGCGTTGGGTTGAGAGAAATCAACTCAAGACGACAACGTTCAACGGCAAGAACATACGCGTCAAACTGGGAGACAACCAAATTGTGGAGACAGTGCTGGCAGTACTGCCTCTCGGTATCGTGGTGTCTGGATTACACAAGACGTACAAGTGCGTAGCCGTCGTGTATGCGATACCAGAAGAATTTGACTGCATCCTTGGAATCCCATTCTTCGAGGACATGCAGCCATAGATTGACTGAAGCGGTCGACAGATCGAAGGAACAAGAGAAAAACTCTGCTCTGGAAACGGACAGGCAAAACCTGCGGACCGATCGAGGAAGGCGGACCGGTGATAGCCTCCGGTTTTCGGAGATCTGTCGAGGTGAAAGGCCTTTCGGCGAAAAGACCCGATTCCTGTCGAGGCGCCGCGCTGGAAACGGATGTGAAGTCCGCGGTGGAACGTGTTTGTGAGCCAGTGCAAATGAAAAGCCCAAGTGTTGTTCGAGAACAACAGGATGAAGCGCCTATCGACCGGGGTTCGATGGTGAGTGACGACTTGGTGTCGTCAACGCGCGGGGTTGCTGCAAGAGAGGCTGGAGATAGCAGCAGTACCCGATGCAATGACAGCGTCGTGGAGAAGATGTTCACGATGGGTGTCGTTGATGAAGCTGTTGTTCAGACCAAGTACATCACGCGTAAGAAAAGGCGGAAGTTCCTGAGAATCAAGACCAAGTCGATTGACGAGCCCGACTTCATGTTGGTATTGCGAATGAAACAATCAAGCAGGTCGTGCGCTCACTTCAGCGGCGCGACCAACCTGACCATGTCGGTAGTGCGAAAACAAAGCAATATTTGGAGACCGATTGGGAATCGTTTCGTAATAATCCAAGCTTTGAGCTCATCAGGGAGTTCAGGGACAATGTGTTTCGTCCAGAACTTCCTGAAGGTCTACCCAAGCAGCGTGACATTGAGCATCGAATCGATGTGAGAGATCCGAACCTCACTATGTATCGACAACAGTGGAGACAGTCACCTGAACAGCAACGTGAGATCGTGTGCTGGGTTGAAGACATGGTGAAGAAGAAGCTCATTCGACCGAGCATTACCCCCACGCTGCTCCAACGTTTGCGTTCGGAAACCTGTTGGTTGGAGGATCGTGCATGATTACCGATACTCAGGCCTCTCTAATTTCGGTAATTTCCCACTTTTCAGCTATTAGCTTAGTTACGGGAAGCAATGCACTTTTAAGAAAAGTAAGGTGAGGGAAACTGATTAGTATAGTGAAATGAGGACAAATGTATTGGAATGAAGTAGCCAGTTGAACAGGGCTCTCAACTTGTACACTGTACCAAGCGCCGAGACTCTAGACAGTTGTTTGGCGTGGAGAATCCCCTCTAAGGAGGGATCCGTCAATGACTGTCGGCATTCGTTCCGTTCCCAGCCGATAGCAAATACATCAGACTCTACCGTTGACGCGTTTGGAAAACTGTTGCAAGAGAGCCACATAATTGCTGTAGTGTCTGAAATCGTCCACCGACGAGCGATCACCCTGCTTCTCAATGTTTGCATCCGTGCATTTAATTCATGCATCTCGCAAGCCTTCATCATCTTGAGCTAATGCAACAAGCTTTTGGTGCTCGCTCTCAATCGCATCAATTCGCTCAGGTGTCCATCCTGCTCCTTGAAGTTGTGGACGGTGATCACGAATGGTTTGACACAGCGTTGCTGTACGCGCTAAAACCACCTGCTCCCCAGTATTGCCTCACGCGTTTGCCAACGCGTGAGGCAATACTGGGGGCAGGTCGTTTTAGCTGGCCTCGTTCTGCGAGCTACGGGTAGCTACGATATTCGATATACCAAATGCCAGCCCTGCAAATAGTCCAGTTATGGAGCGTGCACACAATGCGACTTCTTCCTGGGATAAGTGCTCCAGCGTATCGATAATAAACACTCCGCGGTCTTCTATGAAAGCGACGGCATCTGACACCTGCACTGCGTACTTGTCTCGAACCTCGTATGAATCGTCACACACTAGCTGGTGAATTCGTGTAGGAACGTGCGGGCCAGATACCGAACCATTTCTGGACAACTTCGCTTCAGATCCTTTAAGTGTGCTTCTTGTTGACTGAGTAGTGTTGTTAGTCCTTGAAGACGCTTGTAGGTGTTCGCGAGTGTGCTAGCGACAGCGTCTAAGCTGAATAATATAACCCACCACTGCCGAGGAGGAGCGCATGATGGCTTCTTTGTGTCCAATTCGCTAAGGACGCGACCGCGGATGTCGTGGGATTGACCTGGGAAACTTGGAGTCCATATTGAACGTCGTAGCCTGGCTGAAATGGAGTCTTTAGACCTGCAGGCATCTTGTACAAACGGAAAAATGGTTTGTGTGACCCTCTGTCGTCCGTATCATGGCGATATAAGACGATGAAGACATATATACTGGAGTAAGACTCGAAGACTTGCTTCAAATGCGCGATATCGCGGATGTCAAAATCCATTTAAAAAAGTAAGGTGTGGGAATTCGGCCCGAATTCCCGCAATTAGAGAGGCCTGCCGATACTTGAACTCCAACACGGTGCGTCAGAGCACCCCTATGGCGCGAAAAGAAGACATTCTTGACGCCATGGCCGGTGCTCACTGGTTTTCGACGATGGACCTGATGTCCGCGTACTACCAGGTACGCATGCGCGAAGAGGACATCAAGTTTACAGCATTTCAAGCACCGAACGGACTCTGGGAATATCTGTCCTACCATGGGAGTCTGTAATGCGCCCGCAACGATGCACCGGTTAATATCGAAACTCTTCATGGATTGGAGAACACAAAGTTATTCTATGATGGCATTTACATTTTCACGAAGTCCCAGAACATTGAAGACCATCTGGAAGCGCTGCGCAAGACCTTGGACATTACGTCAAGATATCCAAGTGTGTATTTTACGCTGAAGGGATTCCATGCCTTGGTGACGTCGTTGGACGAAAAGGTGTGCGAATGAATCCGGACAAGGTGCAGACGATCAAGGACTGGCCGCTACCACGGACTCAAGAGGAGCTTCACAGTTTTCTTGGTCTTACTGGTTACGTCCAACGCTTCTGTCCGGAGTACGCATCACTGACAGCGACGATGTTTACACTTCTAAAGAAGAAAATCAAGCGCAACGCGAAGATCCACTTCAACGACGAGCAGCTGAAGAACTTCAAGGAACTGAAGCAAAGATTGTGTAACCCACCAGTGTTACACCTGCCAGACTTCAGCCAGCCAATGCATCTTCGCACAGACGCAAGCAAGTTTGCGGTCGGTGGAGTCTTGTTCCAAGTTGTCGAAGGAGTCGAGCGCCCCATTGCCTACACTAGTAGGAAGATGAAGGCAGCGGAGCTCAACTACCCGACACAACAGCAAGAACTCTTGGCAATTGATTATGCACTAGCGGCCTTTCGGATCTATTGCTTGGATAAGCCGCCAGTTGTCGAGACGGATTATAAAAATTCTTGAAGGACTGTTCACGGAGAAGATGGCAAATCGGCGACTTGCACGCTGGTACGACATCCTCGCGGAGTATCGACCCACGTTTTCGTATCTACCAGGTGCGAAGAACGGGATTGCAGACGCTCTAAGCCGACGACCATACTTGCAGCCAGAGACAAAGTTGTTTCATGACTTGAGTGTGACGAGCTTCAACGACACTTCTTTCAGTCCTGCGATTAGCAAAGTTGTCACAGACTTGGGACTAGTCTCAACGATCAAGCGAGCGTACAAGAAAGATCGAGATGCTCAGACAATTTTTGCTGCAATCCAGCGTCGTACAGTCAACGTGAAATCCAAGAGCGGAAACAACATCACAAGATGTATCGACACTATTCTGAAGCAAACGGTCTGCTTTGGTACCAAACCCCATCAGACGACAAGCCTCCAATTGTAGTGCCCAACGATGTGAAGTTGCAACAGGCTATCATCAGTGAAGCTCATGATTCCAACTACGGAGGATATGCTTGTGCCGAAAGAACGTACTTGACTCTGACAAGACGTTGGTACTGGTCCAAGATGCTGAAGTCGATTCAGAAGTTCATCGCAGACTATGAGCCGTGCCGTCGCAACAAACCACGAGTTACCAAATCACCAGGGTTACTCGAACCAACTGAGTACCCTACCCGATGAACGATGGAGATCAATTTCAATGGACTTCATCACCGATCTACCACTGACAAAACGCAAGGTCGATTCAATCTGGGTCGTGGTTGACCGGTTGACGAAGCGTTCTCATTTCATTCCACCATCAAAGACGGCGACAGCTGCAGGCGTCGCACGACTCTTCATCGGTCATGTGTGGAAGTTGCATGGCATGCCAACGAATATCGTGTCAGACCGGGACAGGAAATTTGTGTCTGCGTTCTGGCAGCATGTTTTCAAGTCCATCGGAACGAAGCTGGGTATGGCCGTAGCCCATCGCGCCCAAGATGACGGCCAGACGGAGCGAATGAACCGTACACTTGAGGAGTACCTGCGCTGCTATGTCGGGCCACTGCAAGATGACTGGGACGTACACCTCGCTGACGCCGAGTTTGCAATTAATTCGACGGTCAACTCCAGCACAAAACTAGCGCCATTTGAGGCCGATCTGGGATACATTCTTTTGAATCCACTCCAACACGCAGCTGATCAGTTTTCAAACGCACCAAGGGGTCGACAGGCAGCTGAGTTTTACGAACGACATGTAACGATACTGTTACGCTGCCGTGAAGCTCTTGCTCAAACGCAAGAAAAATGCGCGACGTCTACGACAAGAACCGTGTCGAACAAGTGTTCAACGTCGGCGACCGTGTGTACTTGAGTACGAAGAACTTGGATCCCAAACACATCGGTCTCCCCAACTCCAGTAAGTTCGGACCCAAATGGATTGGCCCATACACAGTTGTGCGGAAGGTGCAGAACCATGCGTACGAGCTCAACATTCAAACCGGCAACAGGCTTCATCCAGTATTTAATACTGGGTCACTGAAGCCATACCGGGACTCAACGCGCTTGTTAAGACCAACGACGTGATCCTGGCGGATGGCAGTGTCGGACAGTTAGTCAAGCGCCTCCTGGGAAAACTTCGGCGGAAACGACGTACGGAATTTCTTGTGGTGTGGGTGGGCGAGGAGAAGCCGACTTGGGAACCGGTGAAAATCTTTCACAAGTGCCGAATCTCATCGCAGGCTTCGACGAAGTGCGGCGATCGAAGCGGAGAAGAAGATGAAGCAGCTAGCGCGATCACGACGCCATTAGCGGCGGCTGCTAGCGGCGCAGACACCGGCGCAGGACCGCGACCCAGGCGCGGCTTCGTCACGCGGAGCCCGGCCGTAGCGCGGAGATCTGCTACCAGCGACAGGTCTAAACGGCCCGCAGAAGCCACGTCGGCTGCCCCGCGAGAACCTACCCGAAACAAGTGAAGCCAGGCCCGAAAGCGAAGATTGCACAAGTTCAAGCGAATTCCCACTGAGACAGTCGCACTTCGATGTTCTGGAATTTCGGAAATGGTCAGACTGACTGGAAGGACGCGCGCGTTAGAGGGTGGGTGAGTGTATCTGATGTCAGTTACAATTTATGATCTAGCGTATGATATATTACTTATCGTAGCGTTTACTAAAGCTAGTATAAAAGCAGCCTAGGGCGGTCTGTGGAAGCCACGTGGCTTCCAACCTCGCCGAACTGCGGGGACGGCTCAATCTACTTTTGGCCGCCCTCCCCAAATATCTACGCTTCCTGACATAGGAAGCTTGCAGACTGAGCTGACCAAACTGGTCGAGCACGTCTCTGTCAACTTCAACTTGAGGTCAAAGCAACACAGCACGGTTGTGGTCGACTAAAAACTGGTTGAGCCTCGGGCAGAGCTGTGGTTGAACAGCATTATTACGAGTCTTGCCAACGGAGTCAGGATTGCCTGAGGTAGTGGACGTCGCTCATCCTGTTGAATTTCGGTGTGAGGTCTTTGCTACTGTCACTTTAACATCGATGACGGTTGCTACCACCGTGAAGACTGGTCCGCGGGACACATCTTTTCACTCACGTGGGGCTGGTATGCGTTCCTTCAATGCCTCGGGACGGAGCTTCACGGTTCTCTGCGGCAAGCACAGCGCGGAGGCCAAAACCTTCTCAGGCGTGCCGACCGACGACCTGGTCACGCTCTTCTCCAAGGACAAGAAACGCAACACGTGCAAGATTAAGAACGCTCTCGATCTAGCGCAGATCGACGCGGAGGGGTACGAGAACGTTCACACATTCTTGGAACACCAACATGCGGTCGACCCCGCACAAACTGCGAGGTCGCCTCTCGGACCGTGCCCTGGCACGCATTCGCAGCGACTTCACGTCAAACAAGTCCTGCAAGGATCACTGGGCCGAGGACCTGACTCAAGACGTCTGGTGCAAGATTGCGAGCAGCAACCGTATCCGGCGTCTTCAAATCCTTGTGACTGATGAGCTCTGTGACGACCTGTACGTGATGCCTGAAGTCCCCGAACTGGACCCCAAAGAGCGCAATACCCTAGGTTTTGTGAGTTCCGGACCAGAAGGAAATCTATATGGCCCTCGGACCTGACGAAGCCTCCGAGGAAGAAGAACAAGAAGCATTCATTGAAGAAGACGAACCTGACGACGTTAAAGTTGAGGAGGACGGCGGGCCAGGCCCACCTGCACGCTCCCCGACGACGAGGCATCCGGCAGCGGGAGCGAGGCCGACGATAAGCCAGTCGCCAAGGCTGAAGTCAACGGGAACGGTCCAGATGACCGTTCCAGCAGCGACGCGAGCGATAACAAGACGACCCCAAGAACACTTCGCCGTCTGCCAAGAAAACCTCACCGCCAGCAAAGAAGACCTCGCGGCCGGTCAAGAAGACCTCGCTGCCGGCCAAAATGGTGGTACAGCCAACCAAAAAGACATCCCGTCCGGCGTGAAGACTCCCGCGTCAACCTCTTGCCCCTAACAAGTAGTAAGCGAAAAATAAATCTCCACTTCGGGTACCGTTCCTTAACCATTTACATGCAATACATCACCACCTCATCCGTATTTTCTTGTGAGATTCCTTGTCATTCGTTCTTTTAAGGAAACACGAACGGTGATCATCTTTTCTTAAACTTCAACATAATACAACTTAAAAACACACACATTTGAGCACGCCGCTCGAGGTTGCTCCTCCACACTCATTTTGTAGTGAACCCACTTGGCACCTCTCGAACAAGAGTTCATCCTCATCTACCGTGATGTTGGTCTCTGCCAACCGTTCACTTCGCCGCACTTGTGACCTTCTCGCTGCCGTTCTGCATCCTCAAATGCTGCAATCAACACCTCGTAAGTTGGCCTCAGGAGAGAAGCAGCCAACCACTTCGTCTCGTATGTGGCTTATAGCACCAAATACTGCTCCTCCCTTTTTCAATTCTTTTCGCAAGAATGATCACCACAGGAGTGATTGCATTAGCGAAGGCCGTCTCCTCAGCATTCGACAAAGCCGGAGGCCGGCAAATCGTCCACTGACAACGGTCTATCATCTTTTCAGTCTATTCTCCACTCCCGGTTGCATCTCGTTCGGAAACGGTCGGCTCCACCTTCCTTTGAAAAACTTCATTCTGTTCACATTCGCCGTTACCACACGGTCTGGGTGAGTAGGAATATCGGTCTTGTTGGACGACTTCGTTGAGAACACGGTATGGACCGTGTGAGGAGAACGCCAATTTCTTGGTCTTCTTCTTACCACGCCGAGCCCTAAAGTACTGGTAAACCCAAACAGCTTCACCCTCCTCGAAGGACAGAGAAACTTGTTCGCTCTACCTCTTAGGATGTCGATCCTAGGACCTTCAGCAGTTGTCTCCCGACCATCCGTCTTGTGTGTCGCAGGGATAGATATAGCTTCTGACGATATTCAGCGACTTCATTGATCCTCCAATCATTTGAGGTGTTCAGGAACGCTATATCCAACGGTAACACTAGGTCTCGCCCAGATAGACTGAAGAACGGTGAGTCCCCAACGCTTCGTGGTGGGAGGTACGGTAGGCGAACAGCACTCCCGCAAGAAGACGTCCCAGTCCGTCTGAGTTTCGTTCACTTACATCCGCAGCATGCCCAGCAACGTCCCATTGAACCTCTCCACGAGGCCCTGAGTCTGCAGATGATACGAGGAGCTGAGCAGCTTCTTCACTCCCAGAGTCTCGTAAAAGACTTTGCCAGTCCCGAGATAAAGTTCGGCCCACGGTCGTGATTAGGCGTTCCGGCACACCATACCTCGAGATAACTTCGTCGATCATAATGTTAACAAAGGTGACAGTGTACAGAGAGGCGACGGGGGAAGCTTCCACCCACCGCGTAAAATAGTCAGCGAACCCTAGTATGTACTTATTCCCACGCGAGACGGTCACCAGAGGACCCACAGCGTCGACGCCTAGTAACGAGAATGGCCCAGACAGTTGCTGAACCGGCATGCGTTGCATGAGACCGTTCTTCCACGGTTTATAGCCTTTTCCACTCCCACTCACTCCACAGGCACAGACGTACTCAGCTACGTCCTTCTTCCAACTGTGCCAAAAGGTGTGCTTACTCACTTTGTCTTGGTCTGACCCGCATGAGTGGACAAGACATCGAAATGGCAATAGTGCAGCACCGTCCCCACAAAGTGCAGTCACCGGAACGGTGATCGTCCAAGCGTGCCCAAATGCAGCCTTCAGTTGCACTCGTCGCATCAATGCACCGTTCTCCACTACAAAGTGAGGCACCATCTGCAGACTCCTCACCCGTTCTTGCGCACTGTTCGTCGTGACGAACCGTATCTACGTGGACGTCATTATTGGAACGAATATACTGAGTGCTTTCCGTGCCGTTATCGATCTAGAGGACTTGACCATAACGTTAAAAGGAACTGATAAAGTGTTTCTGCTAGGCGTGACTCGAGTGGAATAGACTTACGTGACGCAGCCGTCGTCGACGGTGAAGCTTCAACCTGGAGGACAAGCGCTGGTGGTGTCAGACGAACACGCCTCGGTGTCGAGCGAGTCAAGTGTAGAAGGTCTCCCTTCGTTGAACCATCCTCTGCCTGTGGCTAGAACTTTGTGCACAGTGCATGAGGGCCAAGTTCTGGTGGAGTTCTGCAACGCCTCGGCGCAGGATGTGATCGTCAGGAAGTGGACTCGAATTGCTGCAGTGACGGTGGTGCCGTACTCAGCGTTTAAGTTCGGCCCAGAGGTGGCAGTTGGTCCGGATCCGGATCGCGGGCCAACAATCTGCTCGTGATTAGTGCGGCGACTCCTATACCTGGTGAAGAACGCGCTGAGGAACGGATGCCTGGGTTGAAGGAGCCGACCCGTCCCGTAACGGATGAAGGATTGCAGGTCGACTACACGGTTCGAAGTTTTTTTTTGAATAGTGAGCACCGTGCCTTGTTGACGATGGAACTGAACACGTCCAAGGACTTGTTCGTGGAGAGATCCAAGACCTGGTCGGACGGACTTGTTGAAGTTTTCGATCGACACAGGGGCCATGCGCCGCTGCAGCAGCTATCACCTTATCGTGTCTCGCAGGCCGAGGGTGATGTGATGGAGGCCGAGATCCAACAGTACCTGGACCCCGGGCCGATCCGCCCGTAGATGGGTCCTTGGGCCAGTCCCGTACTAATGATACGCAAACCGGTCGGTGGCATCTGTTTCTGTATCGATTATCGGCGTCTAAACGCTGTAACCGTGAAGGACTGCCACACAATGCCGTTGATTGACGACATTCTAGATGTGTTGGGGAACGCTAAGCTCTTCTCGACCATGGACATAGCCTCCGGCTATCGGAACGTTCTTATGGACGAAGGAAGCGTTGAGAAGGCAGCGTTCACTAGCAAGTTTGGGTTGTACGAATGGCTCTATGCAGTTCGGATTGTGCAATACGGTGCCAGCGTTCGAACGCCTGATGGAGAATGTGCTAGTCGGTCTCCAATGGAGGACTTGCCTAGTGTATCTGGACGATTGTGTCATTTTCAGTGAGGATTTGCCGTCGCATCTAGTGTGTTTACGGCAGGTCTTGGAACGGTTTACTGCCGCTGGCTTCCGTCTCAAGATGAAGAAGTGACATTGGGGCCGTTACCAGATGGCGTTCCTCGGTCACATCGTATCGCTCTCTGGAATCCTGCCGAACCCGGAGAAAGTGAAGGCGGTGATGAACGTTCAGAGGCCGCATGATCTGCACATGTGCGGGCCTTCCTGGGTTTGACTAGCTACTTCAGGAGGTGCGAAGTCGCGTTATGACAGCTCAAGATACGGCTAGTATAACCGCCTATCTTGGTGTGCCCTGACGTTAAGAAACGGTTTAAGTAGTGCATCGCCTCCTCGCACCTCGTGGTGGGCGCATGTTTGATGCAGGAAGTCGACGACCGTGAGCGCATCGATGCTTATGCGATCAAGTTGCTGGTTGGGTCGCAAATGAATTGGATGTCGAACCCGGACGGCACGTCGGAGATCGAGTGTTGGGGAATTGAGTGGGCGACACACAAGTTCCGCTGCTACTTGGATCGCCAAGAGTTCGACCTATACACCGATCACAAGGCGCTTACTTGGGTCTTCAGGGAAACCAAACGAACGAGCAACGCTAAGCTGGCTCGCTGTGTTATCGCAGTTACAGTTCAAGGTGTTCCAGAAGCCCGGATGGGGCACGCCGACGGACTATCACGGTTTGTACACATCGTGTATAAACGCCGTGACTATCGCAGACTTGCTTAATGACGCTGAGGAGGAACGGAGTTCTGTCCAAGTCGGGGAGCAACGCTTCTAGAACCACCGGAAAACCTGGACCGGACCGCGTTCCGCCCGCCGTTATCGAGCATTCGCAGGAAACCCTGCTGGCCCTCGCCTCGTCACCCTCTCCGCCTACTTAAGATGAACATGAGGAGGAGGAGGCAGGACTCGTGGAACCTCCCGTTCCACCCGTCGGGATTGGGCCGTGGCCTGTTCATGGAGAAACAGTCGTAGACACGGAGGATGAATGCGCTGTTGGCGTTCCTAAGGGATGGAGCGGCGTCTCTGGATGCAGTGTGCTTTTGTTCACGGAGCATACTGGGAACAGGATAACGGCGTGTCTGAAGTCATGGTTTGCTCACTTGGCCTAGCCAGGGTCTGGCGATACCAATTCAACCAATCTTCCGGAGTCGACAGGACTCCTGAAGACGCATCCTTGGTCCGTTGGAGCGTCTTCACTGGTACGCCCAGAACTGCAATTAGCTCATCTACACTCATAGGCGTTAAGCGTTCAGCGTTCAGCGTTCTTTTCCATCCTTCTCTTCCGTTCCTCTTCATCCAAGGGATAAAGCCGTTCTTCAATCATTTCTTCAGTCTCCACTTCAGCAAACCCAATCAACCATTGCTCCCATATTTCCAGCTCCTCCTCCGTGAGCATCCTTTCATGCTCTTTGGTGGACGACGGCACCGTGTCTGGGCAGTCAGCCTCAACGTTCTCAACAGTCCGCGGTGTTCCTTCCTTGCGGCCGAATCTAACTTCATCCTTCGACGGCAACGCCCCATCGCCGTCATCCTCCGTTCCTTTCGTAATCGAACGCGTGCTTCCTTTTTCGCCTCCGTCCTTCCTTCATCTTTCACCTCAGGTACAGGTTCGAGCTCGTCCGGATTCACTAACACTTCAGGCCTTCAGGTCTCTTATCCAGGCAGGTCTCGGTGACATTACCACCCAGCACGCTGAGGTCCTCTATCACAATGTCTATTTTCTTCGGGAGCTCGATCACCTTCTACTCAACGTTTTCTTCATTCGGCAATTTCACAGCAGTTTCCTCCAATTCGCACTGGACAGAAAAGATAACTTCACTTACCGCCCCTTTACTCCGTGGAGTCATCCGTTCCGTTCCTACCGCATCAGCTACGGTCACAACAGGACCTCCACTCATGTCGCTCGCCTGACAAGAGGATGGATCAACATCCTCCTTTCCCGCACCCTGTCCTCCTGTCCTCCTCATTGCTGAGTCGTAGCCAGGGCTGGCACCGAAGCCGGAGCCGTCTCCTCCAGCCGCATGCATCGCAATTCCCCGAAACATTCCTAGCATTAGGCATTGAGCCACAACATGGTCCGTTCCTTAACCCATGAAGCACTGCAACGGGCGACGGTTCTGCGCTCGACCACCGTTCAAGACAACGTTCCTTGCCGCGGTTGCGTTCAGTCCATAGAGTAGTGACCTTGGTGCTGGCAACGGTTGCAAGTACGATACTGGCGAGCACACCTAGCCTGACTACACCCAGCAAGCCAACAACGCTCTCAAACCGTGTCACCTTCTTTAGTGCGCATGTCGGGGCCTTGTCTTACACTACGGTACTGTTGCGGAGACTGACCTCCACCGTTCAGAGACTGAACCCCCACAGTGCGGCAACGGTCCCATGGTTCCTCGACGAACGTGTCGCTCGCAGCATCTGCTGTTGCTGTGTCGCTCGCAGCATCTGCTGTTGCTGAATCAAGGGTTGCATCTGCTGCATCATGGTCTTCATCTGCGCCTGCACAGAGGTGTTCCAAGTCGACTTGATTGATCCGTCTTTGTTAATACCATCGTCATGTTCCACGGGAAACTGCATGTTCTTATACAACAACACCGTTACCGCTTTAGGAATCGACGTCACATCGTCGTCTTTATAGTAGCCAACTATTCTCGGTTACTAAGGCCCTTCAAGAAGTAATGGTAATACATCAACGGTTAAAAATAATACGCAGCGTCGCATAACGAATTAATGCGGTCAGCCCACTCCCCAACAGACTCCCCACGGGAACGTTACGTGTCCTTCAGCCGTTCCATCATCTGTGGAGGTAATAGGCACATGAACCGATTGCTGAAACGAACTCACAGCGTCTCGAAACTGTCGATCTGCGAGTTGCCCCACCGGTCCTCGGCAGTCTTGCCCCTCTGGCAACGCCGAAACACTGTCGCTTTCACCCCCTTCTCCATATATTGGGTGACTTTCTCAAACTCGGCCCAAAACGCCTTGTCCCTTTCCACCGTGTAGGAGTCGGAGTTGAACGGAGTAATCATGTCGACAGCGTTACTTACAGAAAAACCAATTGCAGGAACGGACTCACAGCGTCTCGAAACTGTCGATCTGCGAGTTGCCCCACCGGTCCTCGGCAGTCTTGCCCCTCTTGCAACGCCGAAACACTGTCGCTTCCACCCCCTTCTCCATATATTGGGTGACTTTCTCAAACTCGGCCCAAAACGCCTTGTCCCTTTCCACCGTGTAGGAGTCGGAGTTGAACGGAGTAATCATGTCGACAGCGTTACTTACAGAAAAACCAATTGCAGGAACGGACTCACAGCGTCTCGAAACTGTCGATCTGCGAGTTGCCCCACCGGTCCTCGGCAGTCTTGCCCCTCTTGCAACGCCGAAACACTGTCGCTTCCACCCCTTCTCCATACATTGGGTGACTTTTTCAAACTCGGCCCAGAACGCCTTGTCCCTTTCTACCGTGTAGGAGTCGGAGTTGAACGGAGTAATCATGTCGACAGTGTTACTTACAGAAAAACGGAGACCTACTTGACCAGCCAGTGGAACACCCCATGTGTTCTTCGGATACCAGGGAATGGATCCATATCCAGGGAGGTTAGCGTACTGCCATACGACACCAACCCTCCACTCGGCACAGGCAGGTTCTGACCCCCTCCGCCCTACATAGGCGTCAAGGCTCCTTGTCTGCTACCAGTAGGAAACCCTTGAGCCGACCACGGAGACACCGGCACTCTGGCCCTGGATTGTTGTGGCGCGGGAATCCTCTGTCAATTCCCGGACGATCTAGGTACGGTAGAGCTGACATTAGGCGTTCTCCTAAAAACTCGGATCAAGCAATCTCGTTCCAACACCCGTACTGGTCACAGCAGCGTTACTGGAAGGCGTTGGAACGCCCCACCCGAGCAATGAGCTCGCGGACAGGCCGCCCACCGGGGTCACGATCAAAGGACTAGTCGCACCAGATAGCGTTGTCGCAGGTACACTCGGAGGCATTATCGCCGTCGGCTACGCCCAGCCTCTAGAGAGTCTGGCCGAAACTTGGCATCGGGTGTTGAGCATCGGCTGGTAGAACGGCTGCGAAAACGTTGCTCCGTATTCCCCAGCGTCAGGTGCGCTAGGACTTCAGCATATACTGCAGCCCCTTGCTTCTCTTCCGTCTACAAACGCCGCCGCTCCTTCATCTGCGCCAGATTCTTTCGAGTCTTCACAACAGCAGCACGCCACACTGCCCTCGCCTCCCTTGCAATCCTTTCCTCTCGCGCTAAACGCGCCCGCTCTTTCTTGGACACCTTCTGGCAGGACCTGCAGCCTCCGGCTTTGTAGCGGGCCGCTTTTCCTTCTTGTTTGCGTCGTTCACCTCGTTTTCCTTCTCCACCAGCGACCGGTACGCGGCGATCTTCCCCATGGGAGGTCGTGTAGGTGCTCCGACCACGTCCAGGCTTGTCTTGGGTGCGTCGCAATGACTCATTCGCCACGTCTGCTCCTCGTTCCCCAGAAATGAATGCGCGATGCTCATCAATGTTATGCAGGCGCGCCCTTGTCTGAGCCCCATCACTTGCGCCTTGAAGGCATCGGACTCGCGCCGAGTATTATGCATCGGCGTCATCCTTCCTTTCGCGCTTTTTTAACTGACTGGTCTGGACGCGTGGCGCCCGTACGCAACAACTGAGCGATCAACTGGGAGGAAAACATGGGACCTGTGCTTGCACCGCGCATCAAATCCCAAACTCGTTTTTATAGAACTCCAACCTACCCGCGTGCAAACAAACAGAAACTCTGCAAAATGTGCATGCCTTTAGAGCATCTCCAGCGGCAAGTCTTATTCTAAGGCTTAACGTGAGCTTTAAGACCCCGGGTTTTAAAATAAGACCTCGTGTTCCATTCATTCTCGCAGCGGCAAGTCTTGCAGCGAGGGCCTATCCTGTTCTGTTGCGAACTAATTTGAAAAGGCACAGCTAATGGGGAAGAGGACAAATGGCGCAGTGGACGGCGAGATTGCCAGAATATCAAGGCGCAAACGGCGACTCGGATGAAGAATACTATCGCCTTTTCATCACGCCCGCCGAGTTTACAGCCTCCACACGCAAGCATGGGGGTCTGAATCTGGAAAACGCGCCACTAAAAATCGCGAGAGAGCTAAGTGGGGAGAGAAGCTGATGGCAGATTACTTTGGGACAGATCCGACGTACGATGCTGGTAAGTACATCACGTTTGAGGTATATACCGACTATGGTGTTATAGTGAGTTGACCCGGGCTGTGCTATGGTGAACAGGAGAATTCCGCCGCCGATTCAGAATGCGGCGCTGTCTTTTGAGCGACTTATTAGCTCGCTAGTTGACGACACCTGCTGCGACTATTTCTTGCAAAAACCTGATGCTACAGGTCTCCTTGGATTCCAGCCCGAGCAGAAAGTGACGTGTGCTATTCGCATGCTCGCCTACGGCTCAAGCGCCGACCAGCTAGATGAACTTATACGTATTGGTGAATCGACAGCTTTGGAGACACTGAAAACTTTCTGTGGTAGTGTTATTCGATTATTCGGACCCGAGTACCTCCGGAAACCGACTACGTTTCATCTCGAGATTATTTTGGCGGAGAATGCTGCACGCGGGTTCCCAGGAATGATCGGCAGCCTTGACTGCATGCATTGGACATGGAAGAACTGTCCTACAGCATGGGCCGGAGCGTTCCGAGGCAAAGAGAAAGCAACGACAGTAATACTAGAGGCGGTGGCATCTCACAGTTTGTGGATCTGGCACGCATTTTTGGCACTCCAGGCGCTAACAACGATCTAAATGTCTTAAAGCGCTCTCCTATTCTTGATGACTTGGTAAATGGTGAATCTCCGAGGGTTGAATTCACTGTAAACGGTGCTAGGTACGAGCATCCATACTACCTGACAGACGGGATCTACCCTGCTTGGGCAAATTTTCAGCAGAGTATTTCTGAGCCGAATACCAAAAAGCGCCGACTGTATGCAAAAGTGCAGGAAGCGGTCCGAAAGGATACCGAGCGTGCATTTGGAGTGTTGCAGCAGCGTTTTCGTATTCTTGCTCTACCGTGCAAACTCTGGAGCCCAGCAGCATTAGGTGACGTCATGATTGCGTGCATCATCTTGCACAATATGATTATAGAGGATGAATTGGGCGACATTAGTTGCAACAGCGACTATCTGTTTGAGGATGGATGGGTGAACCCTGCACCACCAGCTTCGTGTGATACGTGCCCTGTTACGAACATTATACAAGAGTTGAAGGCTGTGGAAGATGAAGACCTGCATTACGAGCTAAAGAACGACTTGATTGAAAACATATGGACTGCCTTCGGTGATAGCGAGTAGACGAACACGAACGCGATACGCTTTCTTGGGTGGAACTGCGGGATAACAAGATGTGTAACGCGCTAAATCCACGCTGAGAATTCAATATCAGCACCTGCGTGGGTTGTGCTGACGTCGTTGTCATCGCTGCCTGCGTTGGGCTCTGTATTCGGTGCATCCGGGCATGTCATCACTTGAGTGCAGATAGTACGGGGCTCAACTTCGTGTTCATCACGCAAATTGTTGGGGGCTGTGTTCTCATTTAGGGAAGCCACACGGTGCTTAGCGAGAATCATCTTCGCTGCATCGCAAAAATTCCTTTGATTCATCACTATCAGGCGCCTGCATAAAAATGCTGTAGTGAAGTTGCTGTTCCATGACGTCCGCTTTCTTCTCCGATGCAGCATCGAATCGCTTGTGCACATCCGCTGGCATTTCACTGTGTCCGCGCTGCGCATTTCGTTATGCAGCCTTTTGTCCTACAGGTCTGGCTGGAGCTTGCTCGTCCCCAGCCTTGCGTTTGCTGCTACTTTTCGCTGTCGTAGTTAGCTTGCTAGTCCACTTGGGTTTGTTTCGCAGCAGCTTCCACGCTCCCATGAACTCGAAGACCTGCTTGTGACGCTCAGCATAGATCTTTACCGCGTTTTCGATGTACAAGTCCTCGCTCCAGCCTGACCGTTCCCGACTTTTCAGTTTCGCGTAGATGCCCTCGAACTTCGTCACTCCGGGTTGCAGCTTCTTCCATCTACCTGCTATCGCCACCACGGAACGCTCATCCGTCCCCGAGCTCTTGTTCTCGAGCCAGTGCTGATAGACCCTATCAAAGAACGATGCCTTCTTTTGACCTGTTGAGCGTATCGGGTCTTCTGACGTCGCCAGCCACGAGTGACACAGCTGGCTAGTCTCATCACTGCTCCATCCTGTGCCCTTGCCCATGCTGCTGTGCGATCTTCTCGCGACGATTGATATTTGTACCCATCGAATCGTTAAAACTCGAGTCTTATTTTAAGACTCGAGTCCCAGCGGATAGGACTTGGTGAAGTTAAAACCCGTGTTGAGACATACCGCTGGAACCTTTAAGACTCCGTCAAGTCTTAACCGCGCTACTTTTACGTTAAAACTGCCTTTGAGACCTGCCGCTGGAGATGCTCTTACATGTTGTATTTTACAACATGTAGCGAGACGGTGCAAGAAACGATGTTGTAATATACAACCATAAGTATTTGGCAAAAAGTGCATAAATTCCGGCTTAAAGAACATGTTGTCTGCACCTTCCATTGCATCCTCAGACATGCACTCCTGTGTTTTCCCGGAGAGTCATTCTGCTACGAACACGTTGATTTGCCGAACGTTCGCGCTAAACTGACCCTCCCCGCGAAGTAGTCATCTGGTAGATCTATCCCTGGATAGACAGCATCGATTAAGGCGTTGAGGCCACGGCCGTAGGAGTCTTAGAAATTTGGCCCGTCAGCTACCTCGCGCTGTCCAAGGTCAGTTGGAAGTAGGGCGAAGCTGGGAGCCTGGATATCGTCTGTCGTCCCAACTGCATCTTCTTGCTGCACACTTTCAGGAAAAACACACATGTCTTGCGGTAGGCTGATATTATCTGCGCCAATGTCGTGCTTCACTGGATACCGCCACTCGTCGATATTTAAGCGAAAGTTTGGAAACTCGTTCGTTTTCAGCCGCGCTCAAAGTGTTGACAATAGTACGATAGGATCGGTTACTGCCGACAACCAAGCTGTTTGCATGATTCCTCAAAGTACGGATGATTTGTGCACGACTGAACACAAAACAGACAGCTTCAGTGTATGTCTAGCTGCTTTCGTGGTTACGTTTTGTATGCTATATGAGGTGTACCAACTGGAACACCAAGCAATATCAACAGCATGAATGACATGGCGCTGCCCTCACTTGAATTTTCATTTACGTACAACGGTGCCTGTTTTGGATTACCCTGTAACAGACTTTTTATCCAACACCAATGCGTTAGCCTAAGTGTCTATCGTTGTATTCGTTCTGCCTGTTCGTCGGAACTTTGTTATTAGGTGTCCGAAGTTTTCGGGACCCATCACTGCTTTCGTGTTCGATATCTCTAATTCAGCCTTATCGATGAGTTCAAATTGACGTCTCGCACAGGGTTTCGTGCAGCAAAATATATGACTGTCTAGTGCCATGCAGCATCTATACGCGCCCCATATACCTCCCCTATAGCTCAATTGCGGCTCGGCCAGTCTGATATAGTCATCGTGTCCAGTACAGACAAGCAGCTCTGGTCCAGCTTTGCAGTGCCAGTGCCAGTATCAGTCACTTGACTGAGTTCGTCTCAGCTCTTGTGTGTCGAAAATCCTTGAACTGCCTCTCTCTATACCTAGTGATATGCACAGCTCACACTTAAATTATCAGCTTACTCGTTCCAGTGATACTCGTCCTCGCGCTGTAGTGTGCAGGCTTAGATTTCAACACACTGGTGTCCTCAACTCACCTTGAACTTGGCTCCAAGTAGTTTATTTGTTCCAACAATTCAGCCCAAGCGCAAAATAATTCTGCTTGTACTTGTGATTTGTGCCGTCTAGTGGTTGCAAGTTTTGCTGACATCTAACATGAAGTCACTTGGTTTCATCATCAAGGACTGGATGGTGGTTTGCTAAGATAGTGTTCGTGATGAAGTAAGTTGACAGCGCGAATTGCACCGCTGTATACAACGGCACGGTGTTTACAGTACTTCGGTGCTCAAACACTCGCGCTGCTATTAATACAGATGAACATGTATGTCGGCTCAGTCGTTATGCAGTTTACAATAAACATCGACAGTTGTGCCGATTATTCAGTGTGAGAATGGGTACGCAGTAGCTAGTCCCGGCAAACGTGTGAGAGGATATTATGATTTTGTGAGCGACAGTTCACACTTCCCGGCCGAAGGTAACGCCGTTTAGCGACATTCAAAATGAGTATGCTACAGAAACTATTCGCTAACAAAGTTATATGGTTCACAACCTATACAAATGTGTATCTTCTTGCATCAGTCCCGCATTGCTTGACTGCAGAGGGCAGTGACAGGAGGGTCGCAAAGCTTCCAGTCACATAACCGCTTCCGTGACATGTGATCTGGATAAATCGATGTGTCCAAAACCCTTACTATACTGTCTACACCGCTGCAGAATAAAAAGCAATAGTGTCATAGCACTGTATTCAGTATTCCGTATTATTTGCTCTTATCTGAAACGGTAGGGGGCCTGGCGGGTCTGGAAATGCAATCCAGGACAACGAACCACGCCTCCAACTGTTGTTCACACGCATCAACGGCGCCTAACAATATCCTCTTCATTCTGTCCAATACAGGCGCCTCAATGGCGGTTTATTTTGCTTTTCAAAAACTTATGCTACTGTGCCCGACTCGCTGTCAGTAAGCGAGGTTTTGTATCCCATTTGTAATAATTGATAGTACCATCAGGTGGTCCAGCCCGTGCTTCGCCATTAGAAAGATTTCGCACACACAAATCCCCACCCTTGCCCTTGAAATTGTGGTTAGAACAGCTGCTATCCCTAAACTCAACCAGCAAAATCCCGAGGAATCCCCACCACCAGGGATTCCTTGCCTCACCTTTAAGCGGTGGTTGGAGTAGACTCTACAACAACCATTCCAAAAAACACCACTGGCATGCCCGTGTCGTCCGCCCAAGATCCACCCAAACGCAAGAATTTCACGGAGCAGGATATCGTCCTGCTCCTGAAACAAGTCATCGCCGACGAACCATTCCGCCATGGAGCAGGAAAGATCCTGGATAAGTGGGAAAAGGTAGCAAGGGTTTTGCTGACCTGCCCTGACTTCACTCGTTCCAAACTCGCTGGTAAAACAGCTTAGAACCGTGCCAATATGTTGCTGGGTAAGAAAGTGTTCAATAAAGCGTTTGAGTGAATATCCGCGCTAAAAAATGTTCTAACCTGTCATGCTTATCAGAGGCTGCAAAGAAGAACAATGCGAAAGAAGCTCTCATTTCAGGAATCGTTGTGACCTTCACTGAAAAGGAAGCACTAGCGGAAACTCTGCTGTCAACCGTGAGCGAGTATCAGCAAGAAAAAACACACAAGAAAAAAGCCCAGGCGCAAAAGCAGAGGATGCGGAAACCGCCGGTGAAGTGGTGCGGAATCTCGCTGTTAAACGCCTAAAGCGTCGTGCTGGTGACGACACCGTAAGCCCATCCAAAGGCATTAAGTTGGCCAAGATCGTTGAAATGCTTGCATAGTTCAAGGAGAAGGAGCTGAAGGCTAAGA
This sequence comes from Phytophthora constricta, assembly GCA_011947335.1. Classification (NCBI taxonomy): domain Eukaryota; phylum Oomycota; class Peronosporomycetes; order Peronosporales; family Peronosporaceae; genus Phytophthora; species Phytophthora constricta. The sequence goes on from JAAVTI010001559.1 coordinate 34,005, forward strand.
AAGAACAATGGGAGACGGAGAGAGCTGACCAGGTTGCGCTCGAGCATGACCGCCTGGCTGTTGAGCGTCAGCGTCAGGTTGACAACCATCGCCTAATAGAGGTGTTGGCGCTTCTAGCAAAGAAGTAGGTACAACTGATAATGCAGAGCAAGAATGACATTCATTTTGGTGGCTACATGCTAAGGCATTATTTGAGTGTTGGTGGTTCGACATCAAAGAACGAGCTAATTTGGTTCCCTCCATAGTAGCACGTGTGGCGATTCCTCAGCAGCATTGCTACTCGAACAAACTTGCCCACAGGGCTTAGCCGAATTTTAAGCCCTTTCCGGAAGTCGACATATGCTCACAACCCCTTCATCAATCCGAAGTTCCATTCTACCGAAGCCCGTATTGCACTCATCGCCTTGTTAAAGATGCACTGGTGAGCTGTCAGAGCCGTTTTCTTGTAGCTTGTAACAACATATTTGCTGATACGGTTGGCGGGATCTCCGAAAAGAGCCCGTCCTTGAGCACTGAAGGGTGCTGATCAAAGTACTGCAGCAGCCCACTAGCTGCGAATACGGTGGCGTCGTGCCGACGTCCTTCGTACGGACCAAAGAAGTGGATGCAGAGGCCATCGGGTGCTGTTAAGCCTATATTCAGTACAACACACAGCATAAGTAAACCCACTTAAATAAGACGGCATGGCAGAGAGCACTTACCCTGGAACGTTAAGCAATGCAGCCGCTTGTGGCCACTATACACGACACGCTGCAAGTTTAAGCCATCTTGGGTTGACTTCGGTCTGAAAATGGGGATTTTGGTGCTATCTTGAAACGCAAACACACCGTTGATATGCGTCTGGGCCGAAACTGCGGCGCAGTAGAGATCCATGCGCTGCTCTATCAACGCTCTGTGGAAGTACATCACGTCCTGTCACCGGTTGTCTTCGTAGTCCACTATTCCAAAGCGAGCAGACTGTTAGTTAACGAAGTATTAAAAGTTAGCACAAATTAATTTCACCAATGCAGAGAAAGATGCCGCACAGACTGCTGGTAGATCGTCCAAACAACATGGACATGTCGTGAAACCTGCACGGTTATGAAAGGCGACAGAGTAGGATAGCCGTAGCCTCGATCCTGTTACACCGGTCGTTGCTGCTCGTGATAACCGTGTCTGGCAAAGGAAAAAGCCTCGCAAGCTCGCACACACTCTGGACGGCGAAGCGAAAGTCTGCCTTTGCATTCGCGGATTCATGTGACGCTAAGTTGAAATGGACTGCTGGAATAAGTGGTCTCTCCGGGGCAGTAATCAGCCCGCTGTGCACGAGCTACAGCCAAATCTCCTCCGTGTCCATAGCCCATAGCACTAGGTAAAGCTCTGCTGCTTCGTGCTGGCTGAACTCTATCCTGTGCTGCATTACTCGTCTTTTCTGCTATGTCTGTCGCTTTTCAGCAGTCATACGCAAGTACACTCCGCCCACTTGTCGTATTGTACCGTCTCCGACAGTACTAACAACGGCTGAGGACAAAGATTTGGTCAAAAATTGTATGAGAGCGTCCTCACCCCCGCCCCTTGACGTTGCATGTGTTAGCCCGGGGCAAGGGCAGCGAAAGTCGCGAAATCCCCTAATAGGGGATTTCGTGCTCCTGCAGAAATGTACGGGTTTTGTCCAATAGAAAGTGTCGATTTGCACTCCATCCCGTGTCCGACCGCGGTCAGCAAGGCATCATTTAGGGCTGTTATTGTAATTACGGTCAAAATAAAAGCATGCCGTAGGGCAGGTGGTATGAAAATTCGCGCAGACGACGCATTTGGATGCTGAGCCGTTATGATGCAATTTGATCTAAAAAGACATTGTTATGTTTTTTTGTGAACGAACATACGCACAGCTTACGTTCCTTCTGGCAGCAGAATTGCCGACCCGGGCACGGCGGGGGATAGCTCGAAGTTTGATCACTAGAACAGAGGAGCAAACCCCTCAATTGTCATGGCGTCCAGAACGGATTAGAAATATTCCAATTTCATGGTATTTCAATCTTGACTACCCACAAAATCCCATTCTACAATTTATAATTTACAGGTACATACGACAAGCCGACATTTATATAGGTATTTGTACAGACACTGCATATTCAGGAATAGTACAGCAAAGGTTAGTATTCCTCAGGGAATTTTTGTCGGTGCTCTCTGTACCACAACACAATCAATAAATGCCTCTAGCTTCCAGCCACTATTCACACATAACAGCAAATAATAGGTGCAAGTGTTACGATTGCCGTTCGCTGTCTACCTCGGTCGGATCCCTACCGCTAGGCACGCGTCCTGCACTAGTCGGGCGTGTGGCCTGTGTTGTCGTGCGTCGAAGGGACACGAGCATGACGATCTGATTGGCTGATCTTTTAGTATCGTGAGATGTGATTGGACGCCAAGATGAAGCGGACACATCATATGTAATTTGCATTGTGGGCAAGTCGAGACTTACCGTGTCCGTTGCATATAATCGTGTCTGTTGCATAGTTAACAGGAGATGCAAGGAGATTAGCATAGGCAGGAGAGAATCGGTAGGACAAAACTTTCTAACTCAATCGAACTCACTTTCGGATTTCCATTCAGCACCTCACTTCACTACCAAGCTATGTTCGCCATCTCAAGTGCAAGGAGCTTGTTAACAACTAAAAGCTCGGATATCGGCAAATGTATTAGCACTACAATATAGTGCTGATACATTTGCCGTATATTACGCAATTTGCATGGAAATCTTAACCATTATGCAATATCCGTGGAAATCTTAACCTAACTATCTGGACTTCTACAACATTTTCTCTGGGACAGATAGGAAAGATAATCGTTCATGCCGATATTGTAGGAGTGGCAGACGGATCGGTGAACTGGCTTCGTGACATCTGGCGAGATTCTGAGAGGAGTTAGAAACAAACAAATACTGAAAATGTCGGTGTCAATGCAGACTTGAAAGATCGACCTGGACGAAGGTGACTTTTCCATATCTTTTGGGAGAAAAATTGTCCATTTTCTATTTTGTATTACCCCAGCGGGGCTTAGTAATAATTACTTCATAATGTGTGTCTTTTTGGTCATCTTGAACCGACATTTATTCTATTTGAGCTGGAATTATCAAGCTAAAGATAACGAATGAGAGGTTCGCTGATATAAATCTCATTAAAGAAGATGTCGTGTGTCGGTATCACCGTGAGTATCGGTACTGCGTTCGGCCTTTTGGCAAGGTACAGCAACAAAACCTAATTCCAACTAACACTTCAGGGGGGTGAGAGGATGACTGCTAGCGACCGTGTTGTCATCTCTAAGCGGGGCTCTTTGCTAAATATGACCACCTCCCACTGGTGAATAACACCTTACATCGCTTCGGTGTGAGCCTGATTTGTAGTGCGATGTCCGCGTGTAGATAGCTATAAGCTGACCGCTGGTAATCATAGATATCTAATCTCTTCCCTATAAATGTTACGGAAGTCCATATGTCATCGTTGGAAAAATGGAACGACTGTTTCAAACCATTCGCTACAACGTGTAAAAGTGTGCACATGTACTGTAAAGAAGGGATAAAGGTGTGCGCAGGCAATCGCGTCGGTATCACCGGGAGTAACGCTACTGCATTGAGCCTTTCCCTAGGTATGACAACAAGAACACATTTCGATTGGCGCTTCAAGACGACGGTGAAAGAATGCCTGCGAGAAACCGTGTCGGCATCATCGACTCAACGCTACTGCATTAGGCTTGTAGCGGGGCTACACAGGATAGTGTACCCGGGGTACACTAATACACGCAAACCCACTAGTGTGTGTGGGACACGCACTAGCGACCAACATTACGAGCCGTCAATGTAACTATCATTGACGGGCGCTCAGGCGCACCGCTATTGGTTGAAAGGGCCACAATTCAACCAATCATGAGCATGCATTTCATGCAAATGCGCGAGAGCCAACCATGTTCTCACCCTTGCAATTAGATATCATCTTAAAGGGGTTTAGCGTGAAAGATAAGGCCAGCCCGCCACGCGGCGGGCTGCCATTCAATTAGTTTTCTATTTTTATCTAAAGTGTTAAGTATTTGCTTTGGAAATACGCGGGCTCGCGTATTTCTATCTTACATACAAACTTTAAGTCTACGCTTCCTCAATACACGCATACTGTGTATGCTAAGAAACAGAGCGTATATCTCGCCCTGTTTCACCTGGTAGCACTTAGTAGTCCGTTCAACGCCTACAGAGAATAGCCAAATGGAATTTGGCTATGGAGACGAGAACCCTTCGTCAGGCGGTGCTCCGTCTGACGGAGCTCCGAACATCCACTCTCGTATTACGAGAGAGGATTGCCCCACCTGAGTGATCAGCAGTGAGAGGCGTTGCTACGACTCTCGCGAGTCGTAGGTGAGTCTACGGTGGCAGCAATGCTTCGCTCATTGCCGCCAAGTGAACACCATGTAGTCGTGGTCGACTACATGGAGAAGGAGCAACAGCAGAAAGAGACTTCTGCTGTTCCACGTTTTGAGTCACTGAAGGTATCAGTGACTCCGTTCTCCAGTGGCTCGTAGAGCTCGAGACAGCGATCGCTGCCCGACGGATCCGGGATCCGTCGCTACAAGTCGCTTACGCGATGTCGTGTCTAGCAGGACGTGCTAGACACTGGGCGTATGGCAGACGCCTTACGAACGGTACGTGCTGGAGCACGTACGAAGAGTTCAAGGAAGAGCTCAAACTCGCGTTTGAGCCTCCCGAGTCGGAGTTCAGGTCGAGGGTGGAGTTCCTCGACCTGAAGCAAGGCAAACGCGACGTACTTGAGTACGCGCAGCAGGCTCGATACTTGGTGTCAAGTATCGTGAACCACCCCATTGATGAGGCGACACAAGTTGTCACCTTCATGAAGGGACTTAGAGATGGGCCTGTGAAGACCTATCTCTTCCGAGAGTACCCGAGTACTCTCGAGCAAGCCATCCGACTTGCATCGCAGGAAGAGTTTAGCTTGAATCAAGCTAAACTTCACGCGGACACGCCAGGGGCGCCGCGTCCGCGACCGAGGGCCATGGGCGGTACAGAACCCATGGACCTATCAAGTGCGTCTGCTGGCAGGCAGCAGACGGATCCGCGTAGAAGAACGCAGCGGTGTTTCCAGTGTGGAAATACCGGCCACAACGCACGCGAGTGTGTAGCAGGCCCAAGGCCTGCTACTCGCGGTACGTCGTATCGTGCCAACGGTGATCGTTGGCGCGGACGACCAAAAACGGCGGGAGCCAGTAGGGGCGGGGCGCCCTACTGGTGTAGTCACACATGCCGATGTCGGACATGTGATGACTACAGCCCCTGCGGTGGCAAGCACCGCAGTGAAAGGAAGGATGGTCGAGCTGGGCTGATCATCCTGGAAGTTGCGGTGCATGGGAGATCCATGCACGCGCTGGTCGATTCAGGTGCGTCGAACAACTTTGTTCGACTGCGAAGCCTGAATGCGATGTGCCCCGAGGAGAAAGAGACTCCTCGGAGCGAGTTGGTGGTGCGCCTGGCGACAGGCGCAACCGTGAAGACACGAAAGCGAACTGTGTCTGTTCGCTTTGACTGTGAAGGTCGGACCTTCACCGAAGACCTTATCGTCTTAGACTTAGATGATAAGTTCGACATCATATTGGGCATGCCGTGGCTAAAACGCCATGCCCCAGTGATAGACTGGAAGGCCCAGTCTATAATCTCATTCGGCGCCGAGGACGTTAACGTCCTCGGATCAGCGGACAACGTGACAGTGAGCGATGGCCCTGTCAACGTTGCGCGCGCACCTCGCGGTGCGTGCGTTGGGAGCGAGGGCAACCTCGCTCATCCCAGCCAAGAGAACGTGGCGACCGCTAAGGCCGCCGCGTACCAGAAGATGGAAGACCTCCGGGAGGCTTCCTCGTCCGTGCCCGGGGCACGGGCGAAATCACAACTGAAGGGTGCACTCCGGGAGCGCACCCACGTCCAAACCGGGTTTGGACCGAACCCTTCGCAGGCCGGGTCTGCGAAGGCAAGAACCAAGAAACCGTCTCGGGCCGGGCCCGAGGCGACTGTTCAAGAGAAGATCTCTCCTCAAGCCGGGCTTGAGGAGCCAAGATTCAAGGAGACCCCTCGACGGGCCGGGCCCGTCGAGACACAAGATATGGGTCGTTGTCAGACCGGGTCTGACAAGGGTCGCGGTATGAGAAGCCCGAAGAGCTCCTCACAACTGAAAGGAACCGAGACCGGACAGGGGTCGCTCCTCCCTGTCCCAAGAACGCCCTGCACCGAAGCGTGCAGGTGACGAGCCTCCATCGCCTGCGACGGGCGATGTCGAGTACGAGAGAGTGAATGCGCTGACGCAAACACTCTCTGGGGTCCAATGTCACGAGTTGACATTGGAGTGTCCTCCGAGCACTGCCTCGTTGACAGCGCTGGAAGTGCAGAGCTAGAAAGGCTTTGCACGGGATCTACGCGCCGGGCGCGTAGAACAAGTAATGCATCCTCACCGCCCGTGAGGATGTCGTGATCACAGAGGATCTCGAGGACCTGCGGCAGGTTCTCGTGCGGCACCCTGATGGCGACACGAGCCTCAGTGCCAAATCGAAAAAGGATCGATTTGCAGAGCAGAGCTGGGACTCGCTCAAGTCGAGTCCCTATTACGACGTTCTTCGGGAATACGCCGACGTATTCCCGGACGAAGTTCCTGCGGAGCTTCCGCAGGATAAAGGAATTCAGTACGAGATTGATCTTGTGCCAGGCACGAAGTACTGTGTCACGCGACAGTGGCCACTGCCGCGTGAACAAGTAAGGCCATCGACGAGTTCTTCGAAGCTCGTCGTCGTGCGGGCCAAGTGCGGGAATCCAAATCCCCGCACAGTGCCCCCACGTTCTGTGTCAAGAAGGCACAGGGCGGATGGCGCATCGTTCATGCGTTTAACAAGATGAACGATGCGACGATACCGGCGCAGACGCCGATACCGAGGAAGGACGTCATCATCGATTCGATGAGCAAGAGCACCGTGTTCAGTGCTCTTGACCTAAGAGATGGTTTCTACCAAATCTTAATGCGTGAGAGTGATATCCCTCTCACGGCGGTAAGCACCCCAAGCGGCATGCTTTGGGAGTGGCTAGTGATGCCACAGGGGCTTAAGAATGCCCCTGCGACGTTTAATAGATGCGTAACGCATCTATTACGGTCGGTGCGGGACTTCGCACCGACGTACTTCGACGACGTGTTCGTCCACAGCCAGGCTGTGGGCGAGAAGACAGACACCGAGATGCACAAGGAGCATCTCCGACAACTGCTTGCGCTGATGCGCAAGCACAAGTTATATGCAAATCTAAAGAAGTGCATATTCGGTGCGTCCGAGATTCCAGTTCTCGGATGCCTTGTCGGCAAGGACGGTGTCCGCCCTGATCCCGAAAAGATCAGGGTGATCAATGAGTGGCCTGCGCCCTCGAATGCAAAGGAACTGCGGCAGTTCCTTGGGTTGGCTACGTACTTGTGCAAGTACATACACGATTACGCTGGGCGTATTCGACCACTGTCGCGCCTCCTCAAGAAGGACGCGGGTGGAGATGGTCTGCTGAATGTCAGCAGGCCTTCATTCGGTCAAGCAGGGCCTGACCGAGGCGCCGATCTTGGCCGTCGCCGACCAAGATCGTCCGTTCCACGTTGTGTGTGACGCATCCGACTTTGCAATCGGATGCGCTCTGATGCAGTACGATCACGAAGGACGTGATCGTGTGATCTGCTATCAGTCTCGTCAGCTTAAGCAAGCTGAGCGCAACTACCCAGTACATGACAAGGAGCTCCTTGCCATGAAGTATGCGTTAGCCAAGTTCCGTGTCTATCTCCTTGGAGATAGACCCTTCGTGATCTACACCGATCACGCTTCTTTACGGACGGCCGTAAAGTCACCACATCTCTCTCAAAGAATGGCACGGTGGCTGTCATTCTTCGCTGAATACAACTTCCAGGTTGAGTACAAACCTGGAAGGTTGAATGTGGTAGCCGACGCACTGTCGCGTCGGCCGGATTACAACTACAAGGTAGTTGACGTCAATGCCATTGGCATTGAACGCAGCAGTGTGCCCACATCGTCGCTGCTCGACGATGTGCGCAAGGCGTCTCGCTTGACGCGGACGCCAAGCGATTGCTTTGACCTATATGGAGGCACCTTCCGACAGCGCGCATCGCGCGCTGCCTCCACATCTGAGATCCCGTGTGCACAGGTATAGTGCACACGACGGCTGCTGCTATACAGTGCAGCTGACGACGATGTCGCTCGCATCATCGTCCCTGATGATTATGATCTGCGCCTGCGGATCATATTCGAGTATCACGATGCCCCATCGGCTGGCATCCGGGTCGAGAGAAGACGTACCTTCTTCTCTCGCGTGACTTCTACTGGCCTCGCCAGTACAAGTGGATCCGCAAGTACGTCCGTGCTTGCGAGGCGTGCCAACGAGTGAAGCCGACGCCAGCTTCACAAGCACCGCTACAGTCTCTGCCGATACCGGCAGAGTGTTGGGAGTCCATCAGTATGGACTTCATATTCGGGTTACCGCCCGACGCCAAGCGTCGGACTGGAGTGGTCGTCTTTGTCGACCGCTTCAGCAAGATGGTTCATCTTGCTGCGGTGCCTGCCCAAGTCACGTCCAAACAGACGGCACGTCTGTTTGTGGAGCTCATCTTCCGCTCTCACGGTATGCCCCGTGAGATAGTGTCCGACCGTGATCCAAGGTTCACGGCCGCGTTCTGGAAGGAGGTCTTCGGCCTCCTTGGTACTCGGCTGTCGATGTCGACAGCCGACCACCCGCAGACGGATGGTCAGACCGAGCGCGTGAATCGCGTGCTCGGTGACATCCTCAAGAGCTACGCCCACTCGTTCACCGAGTGGAGCGACTGTTTGCCGATGGCAGAGTTGCCATCAACAACTCGGTGCATGCCTCTACGGGGCATGCACCGTTCTACGTGAATGCCATGCGGCATCCACGAGTACCTGCCATGCTTGGCGGGGTGACAGCTCCCTTGAGTGGGGAGGATCTGTGAGCGAGCCACGCCCACAGGAAAATTTGAACGCCGTGACACGTAGTGCCACGCGCCAGAAGAGAGTCCGCTTTGCGTCTGCACCGGGTGCAGGCGCTTTCGAGAACACTTCCGTGCCGGGCACGGAAGTTACAAGCAACGACGAAGTACCTTTCGCTCCGGGAGCGAAAGAAGACGACCAAGTACCCTTCGCTCTGGGAGCGAAGGAAGAAGACCAAGCACCTTTCGCTCCGGGATCGAAAGGACAAGCGACGACCCGTCCCACGCCTGCTCCGGGAGCAGACGTGACGCAAGATGACGTGTTCGACTCGGAGTCGAACACCGGAAACCAAATGATACAGTGACGACGCAGGGCGACGTCACTGCTGCGACCAAGTACGTGTCCACACCCCATGTGGACACTCAAGATGACGAGCGCATCGTGCAGGGCACGATAGCGGACAAGGACGCATTGGTCGACACGACCAATGTCGATGCGAAAGACTTCGTGCAGAATCGACAAGCCGTCATGCGGTTTGTTCGTGATGCTATTGCATCTTCTGTCGACCGACAGAAGATGAACGCTGACAAGAAGTCACGCAACAACATTAGTGAGTTCAAAACGAATTCATTAGTTTTACTGTCTACGCAAAACTTGGCTAGACATGCAGTCTCGGACTTTGGAGCAAGCATGCTTGCTCCACGCTTCATCGGCCCCTTCCGTGTCTTGCATCGCCAAGGCACAGCCTACACGCTGGACATACCAACCAGCATGAGACTGCACCCGACGTTCTATGTCGGGCGACTGAAGGCGTATCATGAGCAGGATACGCCCGCGCGCTCATCCAACATGGGCACGAAGAAGCGTGATGGTCGAGCTACGACTCGTCACTTCGTCGCGCTCGCGCGCAGAGCGCGAGCGACGCACGCGAACGCTCTCAACGAGCTTCGCAAACTTCCTCTCGACGTCCTCGACTCGAGACAGCGCGTCACCCGCTGTCTCGCGAGAAGCGGACACTCGCGACGAGAGGTTCGAGATCAGCTGACTTTGCTCAGCGATCGTCTTCCAAGCCTCACGGCGGAAGGCAGCATAGTCAGCCGCCAGTTGCTGGAAGGTCTGATCAGCCTCAAGCGGCTGATCAAAGCGACGAGGTTCCCCCCTCCGCCGGCACCTTTGCGGGCTGCCGACGGCTCAATTCGCTGGATTGTCGAGCGAATTGTAGCTCACCAGGAGCCACGCACTGACCAAGGTCAGCGTCGTTTTCGATGTCGTTGGAGAGGATACCCTCCCCAACACGACTCGTGGGAACCCCGGAATATCCTCGTGAGGGATATTCCGGAAATGGTGATGGCGTACGAAGACCGCCACCACCTCCGCCCGAGCCGAGACTAGGTCTCGGCTGGACAGTGTACCACCCCACGCCCCCGGGACGGGTAGACGTAACGGGATCAGGCGGGGTGCTCTCTTCCCGGCATCCGGGAAGACAGTAAAGCGCCAGTCTCGGACTTCACTGGGTACTCGTATCGTCGAGTACCCATCGACTTCGTTCTCACGCAGTCTGTCCGCGTTGGGTGGACAGACTGGACACCGTTCTCCACGGGGAACGGCACAAGGTATACCAGCGCTTGCACTGAGTTCGTGCAAGCGGGTAGCCTTGCCAGCGCTATTATGTTTATAATAGCGCTCACGCATGCTTTCGAGACGCTTTCGAAAAGCAGCAGCATCACTGTTCCAGTTCATAACGAACTGGTTCCAGCCCTGAGTCAGTGCGACTGTCTCAGAGACCTTGCTCTTAGCGCTATGGCGCACGCCCTGAAATAGCGAAGAGCAAGGTACAGCGTCGCATAGTAGTTGCGACGCTCATCGGAGCCGGCTGCGAAGCCGAGCGCCTCTACGATATCATCATCTTTGATGGTATCGACTTGGAAGAGAGCACAAGGTGTGCCCTGGCCGCCTTCGTCGGACCATCGGAGGCGATGAATGCGCTCCGATGATAACTTCCACGGCTCAGCTCCTGAGACTGAGCCGCTCTGCGCCCAACAGGCAAGGATGCCTGGGCGGAAGGAGAAACACCCGCGGATGGAGTTTCCGCGGGTCCACTGCTCTCAGACCGTGCACGCTTAGCGTGCACGACCTCGCCATCTTCTGGCGAGTCCTCACGTTGACGACGAGAGCCCGGCGACGGACTCTCGCGAAGAGGCTTGCTCACAGCAGGCTTGTCCCTCACGGGCGAAGAGTGCTCCTCTTCGTCCGCCAGAGAATCACTGTCGTAATCGACAATGAAGCCAGGGTCTTCCTCATCACCATCACGTCCAGGGGACGTGGTGCGCGCAGCCTGCGCAGGCTGCGCCACAGTCGATTCACCCGCCCCGAAGGGACGGGTTGCCTTGGCGACGATAGCGCCGACTTGCTTAGCGCTCTCACGCTCACGAGAGCGCTCTCTCTCCAATTGTAGTGCGTGATATTCACCCACTGACAGTGTCTTGCCACCCGATGGGGAATCCCCACCGGGTGTGGAGGTCTTGGGACTTTCGGGAGCCTTAGGGCTCCCGGGGACTCGGGGCTTGACGCGCTCATTGCGAAATGAGCGTGAGTGTCTTCTCCGTTAAACGAAGAAGACGGAAAGTGACCACAGAAGAGATCGTGGTCACCGTTACCTCCCGAATGCGATACTGCACTTTGAGAAGGGGTGGTGTAGCGGGGCTACACAGGATAGTGTACCCGGGGTACACTAATACACGCAAACCCACTAGTGTGTGTGGGACACACACTAGCGACCAACATTACGAGCCGTCAATGTAACTATCATTGACGGGCGCTCAGGCGCACCGCTATTGGTTGAAAGGGCCACAATTCAACCAATCATGTGCATGCATTTCATGCAAATGCGCGAGAGCCAACCATGTTCTCACCCTTGCAATTAGATATCATCTTAAAGGGGTTTAGCGTAAAGATAAGGCCAGCCCGCCACGCGGCGGGCTGCCATTCAATTAGTTTTCTATTTTTATCTAAAGTGTTAAGTATTTGCTTTAGAAATACGCGGGCTCGCGTATTTCTATCTTACATACAAACTTTAAGTCTACGCTTCCTCAATACACGCATACTGTGTATGCTAAGAAACAGAGCGTAGCTCTCGCCCTGTTTCAAGGCTTGTTGGCAGCATACGGCAACACAAACGATTTCCGTTGGTGCGTCAGGAGTTTCAGCGAGCATCGCTACTGCATTGGGCATTTTGCCAGGATACAGCAATAAGAACGACTTCCTATTAGCGCTGCAGAAGGACGGTGAGATGGTGACTACTAGCGAGCGTGTTATCATCTCTAAGTGCATTTCTACTGTATCGGGCTCTTCAATAAAATAAGACCCCGTCCCTGGTGAATATCATCTTGTATCGTTTTTGCGTGAGCCGGAGTTGTAGGGCGATGTCCGGGCGTCAATGCTACTAAGGTTACCGCTGCACTCACAGAGACACAACACCTTTCTATTAAATCTTACGGAGGCGTAAGATTTCGCTGAAGTAGAAGCAAGGTCGCTGTTCAACTCATGGTCATTTCACCAGATGACAACGAAACCGGATATGATCTCGGGAGCCACGATGAAGACTCCAATAATGACGGCATGGCGCTTGACGTTCTGGTGGCAACCAATCTCGGATCGGACACAGAATCAAGAAGCATTTCAGCGCTTGCAGAGACGGGTGACTCGTCAAACTGGGAAGTGTTCAAGTTCAAGTTATAGTGGCCTCACAATTTCGCTCGTGTTTCAGTACTGCTTTGTTGCTCTCTCTAAACTTTCAACGTTTACATTCTCCAACAATTTTCCTACAAACGTTCAGCACGTGTGATATTGATCTTCATCACATCTAAACCCCAAAGAAAATCTTGAATGAGAAATGAAAGTTGAGCTGCTGTTGCTGGCCCTCTCGAATAAATATCTAATATTGCGTATCCCGTAGTTCCTTGTGCTTCCGCAGCTGTTAATTATTTCGGACACGCCGCCGTGAAAACTTACCATTCTGTCATCTCGTTTGAGCAGCTCTGCCTCAGTTGCCACTCCTTGAGCAGCACAAAATATGTCGCAACAAGGACGCCCATTGGCTCTTAGGGCGTCAGTGAACTTTCGTCCAGCTGCACCGTCAATAAAAATGATACCGCTCGACAAACTCCCAAAGCCAGTTGCGGCAGATACTTCGCCTCTCCCTTAAGAATCACATAACCATCCATCACCGACACGCTGCCGAGTGTCGTCAGCTGACCTAACTCCACAGACTACCAACACTGCTGCTCGAGGTGGAAGACCTAGACGAGGCAGTTGCACCTCCCGATACGCCGCTGCCGATCACTTGCAAGGACAGAGCACTCATCGGCACGCCACCGTTCCTGTCCGAAACGCTCCCCACAGATATGCGCAGATCCAGCGAAGCACAAGTCACGCATTAACAGCACGCTATCAAAGCAGCAGCTGTGTTTAAGGTGTCTAGCACGTGATGATATTGGTTTTCGACGTGAAAGAGTGTGCTTGGCGATGCGTGGTCCACACCATCACTAATCATCATATACAGGTGGTCCACACAACCTATTGACGGATTACATTACATGCAACATTGCACTACACACGCTACGAACGGCACATACCGTAAAGTTGCCGACAGCGGCCGACACGGCCATGATTAGCTAAAATTTAAAATTCATATCATTCGCTCAAATCTTGAGGACGCGTTCACAACCGAACAAGCAGCAAGGAACCAAGGAGGCAAGGAACAAGCGATAGGTGCAGGAGCGGCGCCGACGTGCACGGGGCGTTCGCGTGCGGGGGGCGGGGCCCTCGCACCCGAGAGGCAGCATACTACTGTTTTTGACCACTAGTGCGAGAAATAAATTATAGTTTATACTACATAAATGCGATAAATTATTGGTTTATTTATGCTGCTTGCTCGCGTCTTAAGTGCCCTAGTGATCTAATCGTATCCAGCATGCTAATTTGAGTGCTCCTAGTTTACTTCTGATGAGTTTATCTCACGACCTCATGACCTCATGAGAGGGCGTTGGCCGGGAAACTCGGTTGAGTTGGTGATAGCAGTGGAGGCGACAATACAAAACGTAAGTAGCAGTAATACAAACTCGAAGTGATATCTTCATTCCTTGCTTTCACTATAGCTGACTCACATATTTCGGTTGTACGTCGGCAAGTTGTTGGCAAGCTAAACACCTACCCCTAGTATTGCTCATTGGCCGAAATGAGACTCGACAGGCTCCTCATTCGCTATTAAGCAATATTCGAGATGTGATTTGGCAAGGACGCCATACAATAGCTAAGTAAAAATATGTGTTATATTCATTCAATCGGCAACAAACAAAGTTTTCACTTATTTCAAACTTCGAATTGATACAAACTTGCTCAGGGCTCCGCATTCTGAAAAATTCCTTCACCAATACTAGCAAAGAATCATGCCACACCCGGTAACTTATCCGGGAGACCTTCGCGCCTTTAAGGGTGCCGATGGGTGTTAAGGGCGCCTTAAGTGCGCTCCTTGGCTGTCGTCCTGTCGTAATCTTAGGGCACTCTGACGCCATTCCCATGACAGAGTCTATCGAGGAATTTAAATATACCAGTAGATATCTACTGGTTTCGCTGTCAGCGTGGTGCAAAACAGTAGAAACCCGTTAACTTTGCTGATAAGCGTACTGTTGGCGCGGCCGCCGAGACAAAATGCATTGTTGCTGCCTCTGGTGTTGTCTGCGGAGCTGCTGATGTTCTGCCATTTCGCAATAGCGTCAGATGCTGCCCTAAAACGCCCACCAACGCCAATTTGCTTATGTTTTATTTGATCCAATGGGTCGGCTACCGAGAGCTAACCTGGGATCCGTCCACGAACATCCAGTGGGGAATTCGACTGCCTTACGGGCGATAATCAGTGTATTTCGTCTGCATACACCGACAGCAAGCTCCCACGCCATGTAGCCCGACTGCTAGACGAAACTTCGTAAGTCAAAACCAGTGGAACGCTTTGAAAACGAAACCAGTAGATATCTACTGGTTTATTTAAATTATTCGAGTCTATCCAACTGACAGGTATATCCAGCGGTAAAGCTTAGGAGCACCGAAAGCGGAGCACCGGGTAGAAAAATACCAACATATTCACGTTCCAGTGATGTAATGTGTGGCGTTGTTGCTGAACCGTGGATTCGTCTAAACGGGCCGTCACAAATGCTTGCTTCATTTGAGCCGTGCGTGATCAACAATCCTGTGTAGCTTTACCTAAAGCTTTTGATGGCGCACACTGATGAACGTCACTAATGTGCTACAGTTCTATAGAGGGTGGGTCCACAAGTGAGTTTCCGCTTAAAAACCTGATCTTTTTCTACCCGGTGCTCCGCTTTTGGTGCTCCTTAGTTTTCCTTATCCAGCACTGCTGCTGGACCAGCAGACTTGGACACTGCGCACCACACCACATGGCCGACACAAAGCTGAGATTTGAAATACAAAATGGGATCACCCCGAAGAGGACTTCCAATGTCCCAACTGACCTCGTCGGAAATTCCGACTCGGAACGTACGGCGCTTAACCTCACAAACCATTACGCAATTTGCTTGGCATCACACAAAGCCCATTGTCCTAAATGACGACGTGTCGTGGCTTGACATTGGTGCTGGTGTTGAGCGTGGTGCTCTTAGCAGTTTGTCCCTCGACAATTGTCTACGCTGAAGAAAAAAGTCGCCGAGGCGTATGTCGATCCTGATGACAATCTCACGGTCATGGAGATCGTTGAGCGACGTGGGTATTACGTCGAGGAGCACAAGGTCACCACGTCGGACGGCTACATCTTGACCATGTACCACCTACCCAAGACTTACGCTGAGAGCCAACTGAACGCCACTGCTGCGGCCAACAAGCCTGCGGTCTACGTCATTCACGGCCTACTTGACAGCAGCTTCACGTTCGTGTGCAACTTTCGCAATCAGAGCTTGGCATTCGTCCTCGCCGACGCGGGCTACGACGTCTGGCTCGGTAATAACCGCGGCACGACGTGGTCGCATGAGCACACAAAGTACACCACGGACGACGATGAATACTGGGACTTTTCGTGGCAGGAGATGGCCATCTACGACATGCCTGCCAT
>JAAVTI010000155.1:0-89129 GCA_011947335.1 Phytophthora constricta
ACGTGCGTCTTTTCAAGTCGGCGGATGATATCCTCGGTGAGTGGTCCGACAAAGAGTTCGTGGATCTTCTGGATCAATGCCTTCCAACTCTCCCAAGCGATCCACGCGTGCCATACCAGACAACGTGCTCATGTGTCGGTTGTCATCTGCTGCAAGGACGCTGAACCAGTTGCCCCATCCTGATCTGGCAGCTTCACCAGCACGTGAATCACCTTCGTCGGACTACCACCAAACAAATCATCAATCTCTTCTGCTGGGTCAATTTCGTCCGTCAGCATCTCCTTCACTTGGTCGGAAACGGCTCCACTGCACATGGCAACCACATCAGGACCGTTCGACGGCAGCCACGCGCCGCCCTCCGTCTTCGCCAGGAAGAGCTTCAGATCCTGGGCGTCGCACTCGATCGTCGCTGTGGTCTTCTCCTTGATCGCGTACCCACCTTCTTCTTATCCTCGATGATGATCGAGATCACGCTCCCATCTCCGACGTTCACGCAGTTTATCAATACCAGTGCCATCTTTCCTCGATGCAGCAGATTGTGGAGGAATGAAAGGGAGAATTGCAGCCTGCATTATGCTGCGCAATACTTAGAATTGCAGCCTGCATATCGGAACTGTAGTTTGTACCGTATATTACCCAAGCAGAATAAAGACGTTTTTATATGAACCCTTTTTAAGCGTTAATGTATTAGTTATTACTTGGGGTGTATTCGACAACCGGAAGCACCGCAAGAATGGGCTCTTTAACAGGAAAAGTTCGATCAGATTTTGGGCAATGACAGGGTCTGTCATCATCGTAGCTGAGATTGTTTGCACTGTTGTTATTGTTGCCCAGATGCCGATTCTGCACGATCATCAGTGGATGAAGCCAGCCTCTGGACGGACGAATATGTTTGCTGCTTCCGTCCAAATCTGGAGCCTGTGATGTTCGCGTTCCTTTTTTATGCATTGTTGCAGATTGTCAGATTGAGATGAAAACGACGTGGAAAGACACTTGGCGACTTTGATGGATGTGAGGAATATGGTGGATACAACAATGTTCGGGGCCTTTACCTGTACGTCTCAAGAATTAGCAGGAGTACTCTTTCACACAGTGACTAAATTCTTCAAACGTGTTCCAACTCTTGAGATTATTCACCATTTGCCACGACCTCATAGTCCATCAATCCAACATCAATTATATTCCCACTTCAGAACTTATTGGTCATGGAGACGTGAAATTTGTCCTTCGTGGGCACCAATTCTCCCTGCTGCATCGAGGAAAGATGGCACTGGTATTGATAAACTGCGTGAACGTCGGAGATGGGAGCGTGATCTCGATCATCATCGAGGATAAGAAGAAGGTGGGTACGCGATCAAGGAGAAGACCACAGCGACGATCGAGTGCGACGCCCAGGATCTGAAGCTCTTCCTGGCGAAGACGGAGGGCGGCGCGTGGCTGCCGTCGAACGGTCCTGATGTGGTTGCCATGTGCAGTGGAGCCGTTTCCGACCAAGTGAAGGAGATGCTGACGGACGAAATTGACCCAGCAGAAGAGATTGATGATTTGTTTGGTGGTAGTCCGACGAAGGTGATTCACGTGCTGGTGAAGCTGCCAGATCAGGATGGGGCAACTGGTTCAGCGTCCTTGCAGCAGATGACAACCGACACACATGAGCACGTTGTCTGGTATGGCACGCGTGGATCGCTTGGGAGAGTTGAAGGCATTGATCCAGAAGATCCACGAACTCTTTGTCGGACCACTCTCACCGAGGATATCATCCGCCGACTTGAAAAGACGCACGTCCTGTTAGTGAAAAGCCCACCAATGACTGGGAAAACCTCACTGGCGACGCTAGTGAGCCGATCGCTGGTGGATGGACACACCAAGGAAAACAAAAAGATGGTTGTGGTTAACTGCTCCGCCTTGGCAATACCCGACGATTCGACATTTGAACAAGTTTTTCCAAGCGTTGTATGATCGACTGGAGCGAAGCAACTTCAAATCTTCCCGCGTCAGGATGTACGGTGTATTTGGTGGTGGACGATGTGCAAGTGATCTACAAAGAAAGAACAGCCTCTCCGAGACGCAATTCCACTGGTTTTTGGGGACTTGTCAAGTACGTTCTCAGCAACGGGGCCTACGGCGTCAGAATCTTGATGTTTGCAGCGTATGGTTCTGGTGTGGAGTATACGCGACTCGCTACTCCAATCCAGCTCGACGATAGCATTGTGTTCGGCTTCGACCAGCTGAAATTTAGTCATGCCGAAGTCTCCGAGTACGTCACCAAGTGGTTTAAGGGCATCACGTGCTTCGAAGGGTCATCGACACCTGCGATGGAGGCATTCTGTGCTACTTTGGAAGAGCTGACGGGTGGGCACGTTGGTCTCTGTGCGACTGCCATTTTTGCACTGAATGAAGTGTTTTCCTCCCGTAACAGAAGTGCAAGTGGTCTTCCATCGCCTGTCGAGTGGACCCGTATGCTGCAAAGTGGGTCACTGTATCGAGCCAACGATAACGCGCTGTTTAAAAGCTGACCTCAACACGCGCTGTGTGGGTGTTGGAAAACCTTGACTTGGGCGAGCTGGATCGGCTTGCTCGCATTGCTTCTGGTGCCGAGTCTGGTTCTGATGCTGACATAGTCGAGCAATGGATTCGAAAAGGTATTCTGGTTCAAACTGACCGGCGTGTCGAGTTCTCGTCGCCAGTGATGTGGCGACTCTTCGTCAAGATGCGCGTCGGTCACATCGACCGAGCTCTCCATGCCCCCAAACCCTTCCAGATATGATTGCTCGAGTGATGCGATCGATCGATTACGATAGCATCCGGCAGACGCTGGGCAGAAGTTTGTCGAGCGACATTCCTCTGGAAAGAGCGTGGCAAATGGAATTTTACAAGGCTGTGTATCGCTGCACACCAAGCACTTTTGTGACGTCTGTCGACGTAGGTGCGTTGTTTGGATCCAGAGGGTTCGTTGATTTTACAATTCATGGAGGTGACATGTTTTGGGGCATCGAGTTGCTGAGAGAAGCCAGCAACATGGTTGAACACATTGAACGATTTGCGCTTGGTGGTCGTTACTTCTCACTTGGGTTGACCGATTTCTGTCTGATTGATTTTAGACGTGTTGCTTCTGTTGAGAATGTGGCGATGGAACGTATAGCAACAGACATGCGCCGCTGCGATAAGCTCTTCGTCGTATGTCATGAAGCACGAGTGGCGGGTGTTGTGGTGTTTAATTCCGTCCTGGATGTCGTCTACCGGCGACGTTGAGTTCATTGCCAGTGCTCTCGCATCTATTTACGTGGTGGTGTCAGGAGGAACGAGAGGCATTGTCTTAGCACTTTCCGTTAATAAACGCGAAATTGCTCTCGAGAATTGTAAGTCAGTCAGGTTACTCCACTGCATTATTGAGTGCTTTGATTCTGACAAATATGAAGTTTATAATGTGTAGAGATGACTTATTTCTCCTGAGAAATACGTGCTAATAAAGAGCGTCATCAAGTAACATTGATGCAACATGCTCTCTGATCGAGTGACATTCACGAACACACCAAAATTATCTAGGGTTGAAAATTAGGCGCCTAAATAGACTAATTAGGTCTAATTAGGCATAATAGACTGTTTTTAGGTTTCTTATAACATTGTGCATTGCAGCTATTCTGGCGGGTGGATTATTAATTATTGCCTTTTTAACTTTATAAAAGACGATACGCCTTTTTATTGCAATTACACATTAAATTATTGTAGCTTGCCCTACACCTCTGATTAGTTTCTTACAGCCTGTTCAGTGCAGGAGCACATCTATTGGCGGGTTTCAAACCACCAATCTGCCCGCTTTCTGTAATATTCGAGCGAGTTAAGCGTAACTCCACGTTTACTTGTCACGACTAAATCGACCAAAGTGACTTGACATCGAATAGTCCATAAACTAACGAGCACGTCGAAATAATTAACCCATTATTGTGGCTAGATTTAAGACAGAATTACGACGGCAGAATCAATGAAATGCACAACACTAATTAGTGCCTAAATACCTCCTTAAATATGTGTGCCTTACACAAACTCGTGTTGAATACATGAATCAAAGCCATTCTGCGGTCGCCCACAACCATGCCTCCGCAGGAGGATACATGAAATGCCGTGAAGGACATGTTGCCTAGCCGCGATTGAGGCATCACGTCAACCACAATTTTCTCCTCCACAAATACATAAATAAACTCACAAATGCCCGAATTTCAGGGTACCAGAGCGAATTGTGGGAGGTTTTTGCCGTACAATCCACAGGTAGTAAATATGCAATAATCGTAGCTATAGGGCTACAATTACTGTTGCTCCAACTACTTAACCTACTATCGTAGCTTTACGGATATTCGAATACCAGTATGAGGTAATACTGGTATTAGTATCATAGATAGCTACTACTGTGGGGATTACTGTCAAACTCTTCCCCCGGCGCCCGCGATCGAGTAGACGTAGAGATCACGACGCGCTACGTGACGAAGCCATCGGAGCTGGTGTTCGTCGTGCCACCCGACAGCGATACTACTGATGTCACCGAGACCACTGAGACGACGTACACAGCCGAGAGGTCGGAGGTGACGTTTGACATCATCTTCGGTTTCCACTGCTGGTATGACGTCGATCAGCTCCACTCAAGAGGCTGGTTCCCATTTGGATGCGTCAGTGAAGACGGAGTTTTTCCGCTTGGTGGAATCCGACGGTAGCACCGTGACCAAGACGATGCGCACGACGCGGTACACAGTGACAACCGCCGATGTGACTCTTCAAATCACGCAAAATGTCTGTCCGACTAAAGGCGCCGCTGATAAAAAAATGGGTACACAGAGCACGTCACGTTTTGACCTGACATTCGTTTTAGAAAGATTATTCGCGATTCAACGCGAAGATGATGGTGGTAATTCACTCGAAGCCGCCACTATATGCACTGGCCTGTATCACCAGAGGCTCCTATGCGACGCCAATTGATTATGACTCTGATGTAGATCTTTTTCCTGTTTTCTATGACACACAAGCGTACTCGAAAGCTTCTGACGTACTCTTGAGGTCTGTCACAGAGGAAAATAGATCGCTCTCAGCTCACTCACAGCAGTTTCCGCTTGTTTCAGCTGTTCAAACAACAATCTAAAAATATAAGGCGAGACGTGGAGTCCATGGTTGTCGAAAATAGAAATCGTCGATCGGAATCATTAACAAATCTCAGCAAAAATAGGTGCTGGTTTTACGATTTGCTTCTCGTAACACTTCCACTACACCGCCCCTTTAGGGCGAGGTCGATGTAGAAAAAGGCCCCAGAGAGCAGCGATTAGAATGCAATGCGGTCGACGTTGCTTTTACCACTTTTAGTCATCATTACCGATTTGACCGACGGAGAGCCAGTTATGGTTGGCAAGCCGAAAGCCCCCGCACACCTCGTTTCGTGTGGTCTAAGGAGTGAATCGAAACTCTGTTGTCGCGCCCGAACTAAAACCTACGCAGCAAGCTTCAACAGGAATAACTCTAAAGTTCAGATCGCGGTCCTTTGGCAAAAGGCTGGATCCGAAGCAACGTTTTGTTTAGAGCGCCAACAGCGCCCGACCCACACATCTTGTGAAAACCGCGCTCAACTTGGGCCCGGAGTTCTTGAAAGTGTTCAGAATGAGCACAACATCTTTGATATACGTCAGAGCCTGACTTTTTCCATCATCAATCTTCTGACTAGCCTTATACGCGGAGCAGCTGTGCGTTAGGTAGTAGAGAGCAACGGCAACACGGTCTTGGACAATAATGCGTGCGTTTAGGCGAGGGAGGCTGAGCAAGAGAGGTAGTTGCTCACGAATACGAGCGACAACCGCGTCAAACGTGTGCTCCGCAAGTTTGTCCGGAACCACCCTTCTATACATGCTAAATCTTGCAGAGCTGCCTTCCAGCTGTCTGTCCGCAGGGCGTATCGGCGTTTCGACGGGTGGGGGTTGAAACCCCGTCCGTCACTTGCGCAGCCGACAGCCACGGCAGCGACAGCAGCAGCGCCGACGATGATCTTCTTCACTCGTCTCGACCTGAGCATTTCGTGGAGCAGCTCTTTTTCTATCTCGTTCTCCAACAAACCTCTCGAGGCACGCTAAGATAATCACTTTGATATCACAGCGTGCCAGCAGCAAACCGGCCAATCAGGTGTCGAGTAAGTCTGCTTCATAGCGGCTCATTCTTACATCGACCTCGCCCTTACTCCTGCCCGGGCGAAATGGTCCCATCCTCCATTAGCTGCGTCACAAGAGGAAAATCGCCTATGATTTATCTCGGGTCAAACATTACATTTTCTCCAGAGCCGGCAGCAAGTGTTGTGGGGTACTAAATGATCAGCTTCGTTTCGTTATCGAGCTGATTACGCGAGTGCCTGCGCTCGCGTTGCCCCAATTTTTGAAAATCAGTTTGATTGCGTAATGTGCTGGGTTAGTTTTCTGATGGGCTCATTCGTCGAGCAAGTTGAATCATGGCTGCATCGCCGTGCCATAAGTAAATTTGGTACGCATCAGACGCCCACCTACCATGCATCCGAATGGTGTCGACATCCACGCCGCCTGGTGCAGGGCGGTGGCTCCACCTACTCTAAGTGAGTGAGTAGAGATGCGTGTCGGGTCGGCGCGACGCGCTGACGCTGCCTTACGGAGGACTTTTGTCAAAACTTCGGATGAGTTCATTCGGTGCCGAGCGGTCGAGCACAACAGTGCATCTCGGGGTAGCTGTAGAATTTCAGCGTTGCGGAGAAGTAAAATGGCGGCGAAAACTGGGCAGATAGGGGCTTTACCACTCCTGTGCAGAGTTCGTGTGGTCGTATGTACATTCTGGTCGGTATTGCGGCCACGTAAGGTGATGGTGACTGCTGACGCTGAGCTAAATTGTGTCACACTGTTGCCGTTGCTGTCGACCACTGCAACATCTTGCACTTGAAGACAGTAGCCGTGTATCCTTGAACTTGAACTCAGGTTTTCTGCTCCGCGGAGGTAGAAGCCCAGCACCGCAGCCCCACAAATGAAGCGGTGCTGGGCGCTGGAGAAATTTGCTGCGTGGAGGATGGTTTCGAGCATCGCGAATGATACCGCACTCCGTTTGCGGTGGGGGGCTAAGGCGTCGCATGCCTTGCAGTACCAATCCGTGTTGGGGCAGGAGTTGCGGCCTAAACCCGACACCAATTCGATGACACCAGCAGACATGGCTGATCTTACCCCGAATGGTTTCATATCTTCGAGGGGTGGTGTCGTTGTTTGCTTGCCAGCAGCTAACAGTGAACATAGTGAGTTGAAGCGATTGACCTTCGGCATCCTGTGCGTCGAGCCACACGGAGACTGCATTGCGGGAGCAGAAGGTGCACCATTGCCGCCACGTTCCGAGATAAACTTTCCGGGACGTGTCCGCGAGTGAACTCCATTGGAGGTCTGTGATCCGATTTTGTAGATCTTCCGGATAGATGCTGGTACAACCTGTTCAGACCAACCCGACACACAGTTAGTCCATTTATCCAGCGAAGTGCCTGACCACGCTCTCGATCCTAGGTCTGCCAGGTAATTCGCCAATCCTTCTAGGTGCGCCGTCGAAATGTGAGTAATTTGAACTGTAGTTCTGTACACGATATCACCCGCATTAGTTCTTGACCATAAATGTTGTTGCTGTTATGCCGAGCAATCCATGAAACAGCCGCTGTATTGTCGATCCAGCACCTGATGTGTACTGGGAGGTGTTGAAGATCCGCAATGTGACTCCATCGCGGGCCCCAAATCAACGCTGCGAAAACTGCACTGAGTGTTTCACGAGCATTAATGCTGAATGGAGGATTTTGGACAGCTCCTTGCTCGATTGCTTTCGCTTCCTCCTCGTCGAAGCGGACTCGTACGTATTCGCGTGTGGCGGGATAGAGAACGCATAGTCCAGTATTGCTCGCGTCCATGAAGAGATTCACCTGAGGCTCGATTGTTCTGGCAATGATACCGGTTAGTATACTGTTCATACTGCCATGTTGGAGTAGTGATGTAATCCACTCGAGATCCTCGCGAACAGGTTGCGGAAGAGTAAGCTTAGCGAATTTTGATGCGTGACGCCACGAATGGTAAAGACGTTAAATAAATGCACGAGATGCCTTACAGCACAAGCCAACGTGACGAAGCGAGCCTAGGAGCTTTTCCAATTCGTCCTTTCGGACATGTCTGGCTGCTAGCGCAGCAGAAATCCTTGCCAGCGCCTTCTCATTTTTTCTTTCGGCATGGATACTGTCCGCTTTTCCGTATCCCACAGTAAACCGAGCGCGCATAGTTGTGTCGACCAGGAGGAGAATTTCTTCTCGTTGATAGCATGGGGCCCGAGAACAGCCAGCATACTCGATTTTAGCGCTGTTTCTACCATATCGAGCCGTTTGCCTCTGTCAACCTCCAACAGAACGTGGTCGTCCACCCAAACGTAGGAGAAGAACGGTTCTGTGTCCATGTCAGTCGGATCAAGCGAATTTGGACTTTCCTTCGATACCATGAACGAATACCTTCTCCGAAGGCACCGTACTAAGCTGGTGAACCCATCCACCCAAATGGTAGTGCCAAGACGATGATGGCTTCTTCTGAAAGTCTCGAGCAGGAATAAGCTTCGCTGACTTGATAGGACCCTGCGAAGTGAGCAGCGAGAGAAGCGGCTACAGGTACATTCCGGAAGGCCCTTCTTACGTCTCCTTTTAGGATTTTTATCGGTTTTCCAGGATGATTAGAGGCTAGTTCTTCGAGACGATCAGCAATTCGGCGGACTGGAACAAATACCAATTCGGGGAGAGGTTCTTGCACGGAGCACGCGTTTGTTGACGTTGCGGTTGGCAACGACAAGTCGTGGATTAAACGGGCTTCAACGCGGGATCTGTGTCCTTCTTAGGCACGCAGCCGAATGGGCTGAAGCGAAGAGACGACCATCGCAATGCAATGTCCATGTTTACCACGAGGTATGTACCATTCATTTCGTTAGAGCTAATTGATCGTCGACGAGCGGAAATTGGCTTCAAGCCAGAGACGAATTTCATGATCGAATCCATTCCAGTCTGTGCTTCCAGTCACGTTCTCCTTGATTTTTCTTAGTTCATCGACGCTGAAGTTGGACAGCTGACCGTAAAGAAATAAAATAATCTCGAAGTGCCCCCACGCAGCGCACTAGTCATGGCAGATACAACTTTATCTCTCGGAACACTAGAGAATAATACTGAACCACCTCGAACTGTTGGCGAGAACCTTTACGACGGTAGTAGCCTGCGGCTTTGATAAACGCTGTGCGGGGCAAACCCAAACCATTCTCGTGCAGCCACTTGACCACGTGCAAGTGACCATTTTCTGCTGCAACATCCATAGCTTTTGTAGTACATCCATCTGAGCGATTTTCGTCGAGCCACTTCACTATATCCAGACGCCCGAGTTCTGCAGTAGCATTAATTGCCGTCGTGCAGAATCCAGTCTGTGTGTTGGCATGTAGCCACTGCAATACCCTCAGATTCCCAGCGGCAGCAGCGTTTTGATTGCTTCAGATGTACATCGACCCGCTGCCTTCGAATGCAACCACTCCAGAATCCCTATTTGCTCACCAACGAAGGATTTTGGCCTCTTGTGCACACAGCTGCAGATTCCTCGTCCGTCACACCCAGAAATATGAAACATTCTGCAGCCACTCGATCCATTGCGACTGCCGTGCAGCCTTCAGAGCGATTTGAGAACAACCACTTTACTACACCGAAATGGCCGTTCGCTGCTGCTGCATCCATAGCAATTGTTGTGCATCCTTCGTTGCGGTTGTGATGCAGCCACTTTACAATATTCAAATGGCCATTTGCAGCAGCGGCATCCATTGCCAAAGGTGTACACTCTGGAAATTGTCGATGGTCCTCCTTGAAGTCCTCACATCGACGTTTACGCTTCTTACTCATAGAGACCTCGATGCGATGCAGGAACACGAGCACTTTAAGATGGCCCATTTTTGCGGCAATTTCCATTTCGCTAGACGGCCAAAGCTGCTCGATATTGTGGACTTTTAGCATCTCGTTGGGGTTCGGTTGGTCTCTAAAGAGACTAATGTTGGGGTGGCGGCCATATTGCTCGTAGAACCATTGAACCAGCTCAAGCTGTCTACCTTTGGCAGCTGCTAACATGGCTTCGTTAGGACCATTAAATACATCGAGTGTCACTAGATGCGTCAGTAAATACTGAACAACACGAATGTGGCCATGCATAGAGGCACGTTCCAAGCAAACCGAAAACATTCCCGTGTCGATAGAGGGACAAAAGCAACTTAGCCACTGCACGAATTCGTGATCACCGACTTCCGCTGCGTGTGACAGAGTATTCTTAACAATACTTACCACGATATGCTCATCGTATTTTACGTCGAGGATATAGTGCGCGTTGCTCCTACAAACACTCCATGCTGCCTCAGTGTACTCTGGAAAACGAAAAATGCTCACTTTACAGTCGTGAGCCATAAGCCACTTGAGTTGATTCGAACTGTTTTGCTCAAAAGCACACATCACCAGACGACCAACTCGCCATGGGTCTCCACCCGTATGAAGACCCCGTTCGTGTATTCACCGTACTATCTTCCAGTGACCATTTTCGGCAGCCTTATTCACCTCTAACTCGTGCTATCGAATCTCTCCCAGGTTTTTACTGTTTTCCAATAGTTCTAACACCCATACGTAGCCTCCACTCGCAGCCTCGGCAAGCACTTCACGATAAACCGGGCAGCCCAGAAAGTGATTAACCAGCCATTCCACCATACTTCGATCGCCACGACAAACTGCGTACACCATTGCTCTGTTGAACTCATATCGATAGTAATGAGGTTCAGTATGAACCAGCTTCGCCAAACTCCATCGACCGATTTTAGCATCTCGTAAACCTCTCGACCATATCAACTCAAGCAGCTCGATTGCTTTGTTTGGCTCCATTGACAAACACGATGCAGCGGAATGTCGTCAGCCACATAGCTCAAAACGATAGTAACAACATCTTGGGGGCACCACTAAAAAAGACAGAAAATGGTCACTTGCACGTGGTCAAGTGGCTGCACGAGAATGGTTTGGGTTTGCCCCGCACAGCGTTTATCAAAGCCGCAGGCTACTACCGTCGTAAAGGTTCTCGCCAACAGTTCGAGGTGGTTCAGTATTATTCTCTAGTGTTCCGAGAGATAAAGTTGTATCTGCCATGACTAGTGCGCTGCGTGGGGGCACTTCGAGATTATTTTATTTCTTTACGGTCAGCTGTCCAACTTCAGCGTCGATGAACTAAGAAAAATCAAGGAGAACGTGACTGGAAGCACAGACTGGAATGGATTCGATCATGAAATTCGTCTCTGGCTTGAAGCCAATTTCCGCTCGTCGACGATCAATTAGCTCTAACGAAATGATTGCAATCCAATCGTCGGGAAGGCTGCATTTCATCAGCATTGGATTTAGCTGCGATGCACGGAAATCTGATCATGTTGCGATGACTTAATACAAAAGTGGTGGTGACTACACGCACAAAGCGAAGCATGCAGCTGCCAAGATAGTGATGTCAAGTGGCGCAACCAGAATCGATTGGGAGACTGTCCATTTAAATGCAATGAATTGCTTAAAGAGCGTCAGCGTTCAAGTCCCAGGATACAAACATGACAAATGCTCTAACAGATCCAGGTGCGGAATCTCCCGACGTTCACTCCTGACTCACCAATAATTGAACAACGTAGTGTCCAAATCCGCTATATACTTTTTAACTTCGTAAATATCACGACTATGATTTTCTAGCAGGTCAGGTTACCATAACCAGTCTAGATCCAGATCCGTGTTAAATAGATCTTGTCTTGAAAATTGTTGACCCCGATGAAGATAAAGCACAGACCGAACAAGATTTTGTTTTTCAAACGCCTCCACTATTTGACGAGCTTGACTTCCCACGCTGTGGTTCGTGTGAGCACTGAATATTGTAATTTCCTCCTAATCTGACAGGGTGAAGAGTCCTTTTACCTTCACGATAAAGTTAGGAGAATTGCTGAAGATTCGTGACTTGGACTGACCTATAAGTATATCTACCTGTCAAGTTAAACTCCTGTCCATTCGGAGAGAGAAACTTCGCAATCCCTTCGGCTTCGTCATGGATCCTGCTCGCTACAGAGCACGCTTGATTTTCATAGCGATCTGAGACTTCTCAAGGGGATGTTTGCGGCGTACGATTGGACTGTACAGTTTCCGAGGGGTTAAATATCTCCAACACAATCGTGCACTTCTTAACATAATGGAGCACTATGAGTGAGCAGTGGGCCATATCACGGCTCGAGACTACTAAACTTTTCTTACTTCGCGCTGGACTTGTCGACCAACCATCACAACATCCTGATTGTGTTTTTCGTTTTTGTGGACATCGATTCAGGTTACGGGATGATGACATTGACGAAGGCAAATGCAGCCCAACCAGAATTTACTTTATTGGTGAGCATGCTGATGGCAAGATGCGGTTGAGTCTCTTAAAAACTTCAATCACTTCAGCTTCTTTGAACAACTGAGGAACTTCGGACAAAAAGACGAGCGGCAGCCACAGCATTCATTGACTGAACCCTTCTGTTGTTGGTACTGCTACTTGATGACATGCCACTGATCGCGCATGTGATTTAAGTCCACATGAGCGCCCGGAAGTGGAAGACCCTCATAACATACTATCCTGCTGTTTTGTTGTTGTTGGAATGCGACGTAGGTTGTTTTCGCTTTTCGAAGTATAGCCGACTCGCGTACAAGTTCATGGAACGCGAGGAGCTCTGGTACTCCCCTAAAATCCACTTATTTGCGTTGTGATCTTGTTGGATCGATTTGAACAGTAACAATCGAAGCGGTTGCGAAGTGCAGATTCCATGCAATGGGTATTGTCAAGTGCATCATCAATTTGATCGCGCTACGGAGTACCATGCAGCAAGTGTCGGTTCTTCTCACCTACCTGAGCGAAATTACTACTCTCGCTACGCCACGATTTATTTTCTCGTCCAGATCCCTGCTGTCAGCTCAAAAACAACCGACACCATCGACCATGGTTCAGCTGGAAAGAGATCACCCCTGCATGACCAACCTTCAATGTGCACTCGTTATTACGTCCACGTCACAGCCGTTTGCAGCTAGTAATTCTTGTTGAGCCAGGAGCGTATTTCGTGGCAGCTTTCGTACTCCTGCCAGCGAAGTTCCAAGCTCGATTTGAGTTCTGTCAGGTCATCGGCGGTGAAAACTGGGCGTTGCGCGTTCAAGAGGAGCACAATCTCAAACTGTTTACCATAGATGGATTTGGTCATAGCAGACGCGACGTCAACTTCTGCTGCCGCATTGGCAAGTAGATATCGAACAACACGAAATTGTCGGTGAGACTGGAGACCATCTCGATACTTGTAACAGTCTACTGCTGCATCCAGTGCTATAGCAGCACAAAACTCCGAGCGGTTTGCATGCAGCCACTTCACCACCTCCAAATGCCCCTTCCTGGCTGCTTTATCCGAGGCTTTCGTGGTGCATCCTTCCCATCGATGCTCGTGAAGCCATTTCAGGGTTTCCAGTTGACCGACTTTAGCTGCTGAGTCCATTGCTTTGGTGGTGCAACCAGCCACAGTGTTGGCATGCAGCCATTCCAACACCCTAACATTTCCATTGCGCGAGGCACCATCCATTGCTTGCGTTGTGCAGCCTTTGGCATAGTTTTTTTAGCCAGTTCAGGTGCTGTATTTGCTCGTCCACAAACGAGTCAGGTCTCTTGTCTACACAGCAAGTTATCCCCGAAGCATTACACCCTGGTACGTGAAATGTTCGCCCAGCTACACCGTCTGTAGCTGCGGTCGAGCATCCTTCCAACCGATTTTCGTGAAGCCACTCAACCACATTAAAATGACCATAAGCTGCAGCATGGTCCATGGCTTCGGTTGTACAGCCCTCACTGCGATTATCGTGCAGCCACTTGACAATACGGAGATACCCATACTCAGCAGCACAATCCATGGCATCGGTTGTACAGCCTTCTGTTCGATTCGCGTGAAGCCACTCAATCACATCCAAATGGTCGTTTGCTGCAGCAATATTCATTGCAGTGGTTGTGCAGCACTTCTCACGATAAACTCGCAGACACTCGACAACCTTGAGATATCCAGACTCGGCAACAGCTTTCGTGGCCTGATGAATATTCCAGGGGTAATCGTAACTCGGAGATAAGTCA
The DNA here is from genome assembly GCA_011947335.1 of Phytophthora constricta. NCBI lineage: Eukaryota > Oomycota > Peronosporomycetes > Peronosporales > Peronosporaceae > Phytophthora > Phytophthora constricta. Next base: position 14,211 of record JAAVTI010000155.1, read on the forward strand.
CGTCGTCCTTTTTGCCTGGAGATATCAATGCGGTGAAGGAACTGAAACATGTCCAGACCCCCGTTTTGAGCTGCTTCATCCATTTCGGCAAAGTTACTCATGTATCCCTCGCACACGCTGTTACCATAGTGCTCGTAGAGCCATTGGGCCAACTCCAGTTAATCGTTTTGTACTGCACCACAAAAAGCAGTACGGCAACTGCGGGAAGCATGAGGTTCATTGGGCGATCAAGTAGCCATTGCACCACATGGATATGCCCATGTGTACTAGCGACTGACAATGCCGCATGATGAATATTTGCATGGTCGATTAAAAGATAATTCCACAGATGCTGCACAAACTCAAGATCGCCAACTTTTGCGGCTTCAGGTAACGCAGCCACAACAATGCTATAGATGCGATTTTCGTATGCGCCACTGGAAGCAGATAGTCAATGTTGTTCTTGCAAATGACCAATGAGGCATCGGAATATCTCGGGAAACCTAAAATTCTAGCATCATGCCCTTGTGCAACCGCCCACTTCAATTCTTCTGTATTGTTTTGCTCAAATGCAAATTCCACTAATCGGCTCGACCGGTGCCTCATTCTCGGTATGCGAGATACGTGTCTGTGCACCCAGTGGGTTATGTCCCAATTGTCCATTCTGCGCCGATAAATACAACCACAATTCGTTCCAATGAAGTTCCCGCGTCTCTTGTCACCGTCCAACAACTCTAAAACCCACAAATGGCCGCACTTCGAAACTTCTTCGAGAACTTCCAGGTAAATTGGACAGCCAGGAAAATGGTCGAGTAGCCACTGAAGCATGCAAAAGTCACCCCGACGGACAGCCTGAACCATAGCTCGAGTAAATTACCAACGATAGTAGTGTGGTTCACTATGAAGTAACTTAGCGAAACTCCAGTGATTGCTTTTGCTCGCTGTTAGCTCCCGGCTCCACACAAAATCTAGTAAGTCCAGCGATCCGACAGGACTCAACTCACAAGCACGAGATACATATCCTCCATCAGAAAGTCTGAGATCAAGGCACCGCCACCCGGAAGACTATTGCTTGGGAACTTGTAAAAAGAACGAGCCTCACGACCGTAAGCTGCATCGCTCCCACAAACTTACTTTCAAGATGAGGAGACTTAATCAACGCTTTGGAATGATATGTCCTTCAGTCAATATTCATCAGTCGTGTTGACACCTTTGAACCACGGAGTTCGAGAGTAGTATTGAGGCTTCTCCATAGTGTCTCCGAATTTCAGTGCGTGCTCAATAAGACATAGTGAATTGTTCCTCACTCCTCGAAATGTTTTCTCCTCCTTCCTGCTCCTCGAAAGAGAGATTGATCGTGACTTGTTGATCATTTTCAACCAAGTTCTGGTTCTTGGATTAGTTCCCCTCTCAGCAGTAGCTTCGGTTAAGGGACTGGAATGTAAAGTACATCCACTCGGACACAGGAAGAACGCGGCAGCCATTTCACCTCGTTGCGGAGCAGGCCTTGATGATGAAATGGTTTTAAAATCTTCAAGTGACCACCATTTACAATCATCTAGATGCGTTGACTGCAACCAGTGTCTACAAGGAAGACGGTCGTCGCCGTCAATCTTCGCAACGGAACAGATTGGCTTGATGTGACTCGAATTGAATAGGAACACTTCAAAGTCGAGTAATGGCGTGTAAATATATGGACCCGTCTACCTTCCCGGTGCAGGACGACGAGGACGTCCAAAGCAAATACCCGTCGTGTTTATTGACGAGCTGATAACGATATTCGAGTAGTTGGTTTTTAATCGCTCGGAAGGTTTTGCCACTAAAGCGATGAATGCAGCGGCTAGAACGCAGAATTAGAGAGCACGACAGCTGGATACACGACTGCGGCAATGGATGCTGCTGCAGAATGTAGGCGTTTAGATATTGTGAAGTGGTCTAGAAGATCTTCGAAATAATTGAATATCAAAGTCTGAAAATTGGCACGCCAAAACAATATCTGCATCAACATCGATCCGAGGGGCACACAGGTACAGCAATATTGTCGGCTACAGTGATGCTAGGGTTGTTAAGTATTTGTTCCTCAGCTGCACAACTAATGTTACGACTGCTATGAAGAACGTGTAGCACGAACAGCATTTCGAGATGGTGCTTTTGCTAACCTTGCTTACGAGCGAGAGCGAATCACAAGCAACAAAGCGGTTCTATCAAACAAACTGCATACGATTATGAAGAACAACATTCGAGCCTAGTTGGGACCCGAGATGATGAAGAAGTGTGTTCACGATCTCCAGATAGTACATTCTAACTCTCTGGAGGACATTTGCACGCAGCTAGTAATTCGCCTTCAACCACAAGCGAAGTTCATTACAGCTTCCATGCGAATATGACCAATAGTTCAAGTTTGACTTCAGTTCTGCCAGCTCATCGGGGGTGAAATACGGGTGTCGCGTGCTCAAGAGGAGCACAATCTGAAATTGCTTTTGATGGATAGCTCTTGTCATAGCCGACGCAATGTTCACTTCTGCTGGAGCATTGTCAAGTAGATATCGAACCACACGAAATTGTTGGCGTGCATCTCGAAATTCGTGACAGCCTGCAGCTGCGTCCAATGCTGTAGCAAAACAAACCTCCGAACGGTTTGAAAGCAGCCACTTTACCACCTCCAAATCTCCACCCTCTGCTGCTTTGTTCATAGCTTCCGCTGTGCACCCTTCGTGTCGATGCGCATGGAGCCATTTCAAAGTTTTCAGATGACCGACTTCAGCTGCACAGTCCATTGCTTTGGTGGTGCAACCAGCCATATTATTGGAGTGCAGCCATTCCAGCACCCTCACGTTGCCATTACGCGCAGCACTATCCATTGCTTCGGTTGTGCAGCCTTTGGCTTGGTTTGCTTTTAACCACTCCAGGTGCTGTATTTGTTCGTCAACGAATGAATCTGGTCTCTTGTCTACTTAGCATCACTTTCTGGTACATGAAATGTTCGACCAGCCACATAGTCCGTAGCGGCAGTTGTGCATCCTTCCGACCGATTCGCGTGAAGCCACTCAACCACATCGAAATGACCATTAGCTGCAGCACTAACCATAGCAGCGGTTGTGCAGCCCTCCATACGATTAGCGTGCAACCACTTGACAATATGTAGATGTCCGGACCCGGCAGCAGAATCCATTGCTAGCGATGTGCACAGGGGTTATCGACAACGATACGCTTTCCGTGGTTCTTCACCTTGTTGTGTGCATTCCATGTGAACGGAGACATTAATGTGGTGAAGAAACTGAAGTATGTCAAGACGCCCATTTCGCGCTGCCAAATCCATCTCAGTATAGCTAGTTGCTCCGCCAGATAATCTAAACAAATTATGAGCCGGTACCTCTGACGCGTCCAGAAAAATCTATGGGTCGTGATCACAATGTTCGTAGAGCCACCGAACCAACTCAAAATGACTGTTTTCTGCCGCATAATACATGGCTGCACTTCTTTCATCACGGAACCCGCGCTTTTCGAAGTGTGTTACCAGCCACTGCACCACATGAAAATGCCCGTATGTACTAGCATTATACGTTCCAGTAAAGACAAGATCCCCGAGATCGAAAAACTTAACTCGAGTGCAAGTAGTTAACTGCTGTACAAACTCCAGATCACCAACTTCTGCAGCTTGAGCTACCGCAACCTCAAAAATGCGATATAGGCGTTGTTCATCTGGTTCTGCTCGAAGTAGATAGTTAATGTTGTTCTTGCAAATGGCCCACGACGCATCGGAAAATTTCGGGAAGCCCTTAATTTCAACCTCATACACTTGTGCAACCGCCCACTTCAATTCTTCTGTATTGTTTTGCTCAAATGCAAATTCCACTAATCGGCTCGACCGGTGCCTCATTCTCGGTATGCGAGATACGTGTCTGTGCACCCAGTGGGTTATGTCCCAATTGTCCATTCTGCGCCGATAAATACAACCACAATTCGTTCCAATGAAGTTCCCCGCGTCTCTTGTCACCGTCCAACAACTCTAAAACCCACAAATGGCCGCACTTCGAAACTTCTTCAAGAACTTCCAGGTAAATTGGACAGCCAGGAAAATGGTCGAGTAGCCACTGAAGCATGCAAAAGTCACCCCGACGGACAGCCTGAACCATAGCTCGAGTAAATTACCAACGATAGTAATGCGGTTCACTGTGAAGTATCTTAGCCAAATTCCAGTGGCTGCTTTTGCTCGCTGTTAGCTCCCGGCTCCACACAAAATCTAGTAAGTCCAGCGATCCGACAGGACTCAACTCACAAGCACGAGATAGAGACAAATCCTCCATCTGAAAGTCTGAGATCAAGGCACCGCCACCCGGAAGACTATTGCTTGGGAACTTGTAAAAGAACGAGCCTCACGACCGTAAGCTGCATCGCTCCCACAAAGTTGCTATCTAAATGGAGCTTGATCAAATGACAGAACTACATAAATGTTTTGGAATGGCATGCACTTCAGTCTAAATTCATCAATCGTGTTGACACCTTTGGACCACGGAGTGCGAGTAGCATTGAAGTTTCTTCATAATTCAAGTCACTATATTGGTCCACCGACCTGTCTGCGAATTTCAGTCCAGCCCTGCTCCTCAAAAGAGAGATTGGTGGCGACTTGTTGATCATTGATGTGTTCTCTGGATTTTTATTATCCAGAGTTTTAGGTGGGATCGCTGACCCTCGCCAAACTTGTTTAAACGCATATTGCAGTACATTCGTAATTTATCGAAACCTGACTCTGTATTGCACGCAGCCAGAAACGGTCAGGAAATCGAATACCTGTCTCACTTCTTATCGCATATTGGTGAATGTTGACCCATCCGGACTCTAACAACCTTCATACGACCTCACAATAGGCCACATTCGAACAGCGTCCATGCAACATGAGAAACACATATTGACTTGGTAGACTTCTGCCGCGGTGCCTGAGCGCAACGAGCAGGGCAAACTTGCAGTCTTATTGAAGATTGCACTCTGGGCAAACACAATTTGAGTGGAGTTTCGTACTTCAACCCTGCGAGCATTTTGTCGTGAATCGGAAGCGGTCTTCCATCGTTTCCATGAGACGGACACGAAAGATGCTAGTGGACACATCGGTCGCTGGTACTGCTTGAGTCACTGGTGCAGCTGCTTGGATCAAGGCTCCTGCTGCTCTTACTTCAGTTGTGTAGCTGCTTTAAAGTGTGACCATTTCCGGGAAATGGTTTAGCCAGCGATACAAATATCCAGAGCTTCTCCGGGCAACGCACGGCATTGGTGTTTTTAACCAAGTTTTGGTTCCCGGATTGCAGCAGCAGATTCAGCTAGACACTGGCGCGACCGACATCTCAGAAATGCGAAGTACATCCATTCGAGCACAGGGATACGATTATAACACGCTTCTACGCGAAATGTCTACAGCAGCCATTCGAAGTCGTTGCGGAGCAGGCCTTGACGATCAAATATTTTCAAAATCTCCAAGTAATCCCCGTTGGCAATCACATAAATTCGTAGGCAACAAGGACGACTGCAATCAGTATCTTGGAGAAAGACGATCACCGTCGCTAATCTTCGTGACGGAACATATTGGCTTAAGTAGCTGCACAACAGCCGACGTTACGACTGCTATGGAGAACGCGTTGCCCGAACAGTTTGTGCGCTTGTTAACTTTACTCAGGCCTGCTTCAAAAATGACGAGATCGATGGAATTGTAGGGCATCTTAGCGGTTCAATCAAAATGTATGAATATAACACACAGTATTAATCGCTTCCTTGTTTTGGTGCAAAGCACGCAGCCATGTATCATGCGGCAAAAAATCAAATAGAGTTGGTTCGATGTAGCGGTGATGAGGGCGCTATTTGTGCATGGCTTTGGAGTGAGACTCAGCGATTTCCCAAAACACTCCAAGGCAACCTGGTTGGATTTTAAGAGCGTGGTGCGCTATCTGGCTGAAGAAGAAGCTGACAGCGTTCTTCAGGGAGGCATAGTTGGGTGTCATCTGTTCATCACTGCAGATGATCTCTGTGAGGACTTGAAAAACAAAAACAATAATCAACAAATCCCATTTTGTCAAAGCGCGTGTGAAGGTGACCGTGTTCGTGTTGTTGAATGACTGCTGGAGGAGATCGACGTCCTGTTAAGGGTCATACTTGCAGCAGTGGAAAACGGGAGCTTGAAGTGATACTAGTACGTTGTTTGAATGAGCAGTACGGTGATGATCCAACCATCACCACACTTTTTGCTACATTTGTTGACGACCAAATCACGCAGTTGAAGTGGTTCTGTTCAAACCATGTGATGCAATCTCCCGGTGTTGAATGGCTGCATGCTAGAGAATGTAAAAATCCTGGTAAAATCGGATTGAACCGGATTTATTCGAGTTTATTCGGATCGAACCCTTTCAAGGGCGATACCGCGTTGAGTCGGCTTCAACCAGTTTTGAGTCGGTTCAAACCGAGAAAACCTTAGAATTAAACCAGGCATATTTAACTCTAAACCACGTATGTGACGTTTAAACTGAAGGGTTACGGTGCCGTCTGGAACATATGTCCGGCCGCCGGCCCAACACACTGATGACGAAGACGGTGCATCGCCAATTACAGTACTTCAATATGCATGGAATGGATACATCCGGGCATTCATCTATCCGCCGGTGCTGTGCTCGTGCCGCCGCCTGGCGCCGACAAGGTCGATCGCGGCGCTCGAGGACGAAATGCCCATCCTGCTATAGGCGAAGGAGGGCAAGAATGTGCAGCAGAAGATGCTTGATTTCTTTAATAACAACCACGTCAACACGACGCGCATCGAGGTAGCTGGTCCGCTATGGACCAGAACACCACGAGAAGTGCAGGATCTTCATAGATTTCGTGCTCACGGTGACCAGCAGAAGATTGCCTGGACGTCTAGGAAGTCCAAGCAAAAAGGGTTAGGAATGGCGCGGCGGACTGGAGGTTTTGTGCGATGTAACTTAGCTTGACACTTTGACGTACTGTGCAATGCTCAACGTATACAGGAGATTTACGAGTCTCCAGTTGAGACCACCACGTCCCTGCCGGAGATGAAACCCCATTAACTGGGCAGATGTACGTTGAAGAGCTGGAGACGCCCGCTTCACGGGCGCCGTGATTTTGTACCCAGCACCGCGGATTTTTTTATACTTGGATTGTGTATATTGCTGAATTATGCACTAGTGCATAATTCAGCATCTGCAGATAGATAGGCTTTTCTTACCACGAGGACGCGTCGTCAGACCCGGAAGCACAGCCAAGAACGCTTAGAATATATTATGGCCTCTTGGTCTTGCTTGGTATCAAGCAAGACCAGAAGGCCATAATACATTCTAAGGATAGAGTGAAGATGCGGGTTCATGCGGCTGTCTGGATATTCGCTGAAACACACGGCTCTGTATATGCTCGTGAATACACGCACAAACGTCTGAAGCTCCAAGGTATGCAACAGCTCGCGTCTGACAGTGCGTGGCTGCTTCGACGAGGTGGACAACAGCTACGAAAATCATGGCTCTCCCTCGACTTGACCACCAGAGAAGAGTACATGCTCAAGAACCCTGATCCAGAATTTCCAATGGCATGCTCCAATGGGATTCAGGATGAGCGAAAAGTTAAGTGGAGCACAAGAAAGCTTTCACGGGCTGCAATCCAAGTACACTGTTCTGACATACGTATGTCCAACCGATATCAACCAGTTCAACCTAAAGGAGCTAGTGACAAACTCAAGGTTGTAGTCTCCACTACTCCAGGCGCCATTCGGTCATCTGGGATCGCCCCTATCGGCGCAAAACTTCGCCATGCACAGTCCAAATTCTTCGAGATACGAATGAAAGAGAAGCTTCTTCGCGTTCAAACTACCTATAATGGATCAGTACGTCGTCTGGACTACTAAATTCACCAAGCAAAAATCGTATGTCATATTGACAGTCCGTGACTACGAGGTGTGGAGTCTTGTACAGTTTTTTCTCACGGGCAACTAGTTTTTCACTAGGCTTCGTAGTCAAGGAAAAAATGCCTGCTCTGATTGACTGATGTTTGCACAGAAGCAAAATTTTGCGAACCCAACTCGCCAGCTTTGAGACGTACACGAAGAGTATAATCACGTTTGATCAACTTATTAAACGTTTCAGCTGGGTTGTTTGTTTTAGCAAATCCTGACGGCGACACAAAGCACTACCAGTTGCAGTACCGAGACACAATCCATTGTTGAGTGAAGTAAGCGACGAATGCATTCAAATAACCACAGTCAGCCCATTTCTCCAAAGCCTTTGTTTTTAGTTGAACGTATTCTGTTTGATCTCGTGCATAGTGCATCTCATACATGTGCTTGAACGCCAAGTGAACAGGCCACTCTGACAATCCTTTCAACTTCTCCCTCGCGTTTTTCACCACATGAAACCAGCACATCAGGTACGAGGAATCCATCGTATCTGAGAATACGCGACGAAATCCGTTATACTGCGCATCTTCTGCGTCTGCCATGAAGTATTTGACACGCATAGGGTGGCCTACTATACGGAAAAAGATTTCGGCTATTGCAGTCAGAGCTTGTGAGTACTGGGACTCTGTTCGTTGAGAGACGAGAAACAATGCTACCGGGAAAAACGACCTCGTGGCATCTGAAACACCGCATACAAAAGCGGGAACTCCACTGCGTTCACTTTAAACGTTGCGTCCATGTGAAACAAAAACGTGCGTGGATCACGGTCTAGCTGACGGATCATCGCCTTAGTCGAAAACGCTAGCACGAACGGATCGTCGTCCGTACCATCTCCTAGAACTGGAAATCCTTCATCGTTAAGGTTGTAACCGAAAGTAAATGAAGTCGAGTCATCTAACCCCTCAGCATATTGTGAGTCTCTCGCCAGAACGATAATGTCATCCAGCACATCAGTTTGTAGAAGCTGTGTGTTTTTGTAGTTGTAAACAAAGTTTTGTATCGTCTGCAGTTTAGGGACCGGATTCTGATTCAGTGAGAACTGGTCAATTAACGAGTTCAGAATCCTGTTCGGCGTAATCGATTCGTCAGCCAATCTCCGAACCTCGTACTTCATGACGCGCGTAAATGGCCTTGATTTAGGTGAGCCATCATGGGTTGCATGCTGTCCGTGCTCGAAAAAGTCATGAACATCAGTTTGGAGGCATTCCAAGTCTTTCAGCCCATATGTGCACGTCATTCCAGGTGATTACACGTTGACGAGCCACAGGTCCATACCTTGTAGCGCATCTGATGATTGTCATAGTTTGTTTCACATACGGAGCAGCGTTTTTTCAGGTTGGCGTACGACTTCATAGTGCGCAATGAGTCCAACTTTTCATCTGCAGCGCGTGTTCCCACTACACGAGCGATACGCAGCCACGCATACGAGAAAGGCCTCACCGTATGTACCTCTGCACCGGCGTAGACTTTTTGGCCGGACCCAAAGCCTTGAATCGGTTGTGTAAGTGCTTGATCTAACCGGTGGTTGCAAGACGGAGCCATTTCAACAATAGAAACTTCAGCAACACTTCTCTATGGGATGGTGGATTAAAACATTGATCGCGACTTTATTTTTAGCATGTGCCACAGCCATATGCGTAGGAGTAGGACACCTCGCCCCCAAAGTTCGGATTCATACTCTTTGCTTTGATTTCGTGGCAGTCAATCTTATATCTAGGGCTCAAGTTCCCAGGCATGGTAGTCAGTTTATTTTTCAGGATTCTTAGTTTAGATCTCAAGTCTTCTCGTTCAAACCGAATTGCGCACAGTGTGATTGGATCAAGTTTCTACCAATAGAAAATAATTATTGATCTCTATGAGCTTATCGACATCGGCAAACCTGATATCAAATATCATACCGGAAGGGTTCAGCTGCGGCTGCTAAAAGCAGTCCGCCTGGATAGCCGGGGGTAGATGGTGTACGAGGACTGCGCCAAATTATGCAAGTGAATGGAGACTAACTTGACGTCCACTTTCTTGACGCCCGGCAGCGGCAGAAGCGGTGCTCCACGTGCAAATCGAACTCGCCCCAAGGTGCTGTTCGAGCTTAACCTCCTATCCTACATATCAAACACTTCAAATTTGAGTATAATTTTTGTCATGTCGAATACGCTTGAGTCCTTGGCTGACATCACGTTTGTTTTGTCCAATCGGTATCTTGGTGTGACCATCATATCTTATAACACTACAGAAACACATAATTAAATCTGATAAAGGCTGAGAAGAGTGCTGCTAAAACAAATACCGTTCTATTTGGATTAAACCAGATTTGAACCGGTTTGAGCCGGTAGCTTTGACGGTTCAACCGATTGAAATCGGGTGTAGCAGAAAGGGCAAACCGATGATCGGTTTTTATCCGATTACATTCTCTACTGCATGCCAAGACAGTGACCTGTAGCTTCGACCTCGCCGCTATAAGCGACCGGATGGATATTCCGAAATGGTTGTAGTACGAGATTGGATCGAATGATTACACGCCCAAGGCTATGACTGTAGCAGCCAGAAAATGGAAACTTCGAGGTGGTGATAGCATTGATGCCGCGTAGTCAAGGTCGAACCAACAAAAAAGCTAGATATTGGATTATTGACAATTCAGAGCTCACTGCCACCCGATCATATCCATTGTATCACAAGAACTGGTACTCCCCTGGGACCACCGTCCCGGGTCACAAATGCAATGTTGTACATGACACTTTTCAAAAACGGCTGCAAAGATGAACACGAAATTCTTCTCGGCTGTGAAACTTTGGTAGAACTAGTCGACAAGTATACTGTAGGACCACAATCTCGAATCTTGGTCGACGGATATGCTGCCACGGAAGCTGTCGTGGCAAAGTTGGGACGAAAGTAGATCTGCTCAACACTCATCGGAATTATGTGTCGACGAAAGATTGCCAATATCGTCCTCACCTTCGTTGTCATGTCGAATGTCAACTTTTAAAGAGGCTGACGTCACCAAAAACACGCATATTGCACTAACCAGCAAGAATATTCTTGTGAAAAATCCCCACCCAGATATTCTAATATTCTAATAACATATTCATGGGAAAATGAAAACAGATTAAAACCCATGAAAAACCTTGGAGGTTTTTTCCCAGCAGGACGCCTCCACCAATCAACTTCATTATCCAATTCGCCGCCTCGTGGACAAGACCATCACTCTCGCTCCTCCCGTGAGCTCCCCGGACGCCGCCCCACGGTCTGCCGAGGCGCCCGCCGCGCCCATCAGCAAGAACGAGCTCAAGCGCCGCCTCAAGGCCGAAAAGGCCGCCAAGAAGGCCGCGGAACCCCAGAAAACTGCCAAAAGAATGATCAGGACGACGACGAGGAGCTGGACCCGACCGCCTACTTCGCCAACCGCGAGAAGACGCTCGTGGAGCTGGAGAAGCAGGGCGTGAACCCCTACCCGCACAATTTTCAGGTCAGCACGTCGCTCTAGGAGTTCCACGAGCAGTTTGGCGACGTGGCGGCCGGTTCGCACCTCAGCGACGTGGTCGTGACGGTCGCTGGCCGCCTGCACAGCAAACGCGCGTCCGGTCAAAAGTTGGTGTTTACGACCTCCGAGCGGACGGCAAGAAGCTGCAGATTATGTCAGATGTTGGCACTTATGACAGTGCAGAGGCTTTTGCGCAGATCCACTCGATCCTGAGACGGGGCGACATTGTCGGGGTGAAAGGCCACCCCGGCAAGTCGAAGAAGGGCGAGCTGTCCATTTTCCCACAGCAGCTGGTGCTGCTCTCGCCCTGCATGCACATGCTGCCGAAGGGTCATGCTGGCCTATTGTTGAACCAGGACACGCGCTACCGCCAGCGGTACTTGGATCTGATTCTCAATGACGACACGCGCAGCGTGTTCCAGACCCGCGCCAAGATCATTAACTTATTCGCCGATTCTTGGACGACCAGCACTTTTGGAGGTCGAGACCCCCATGATGAACATGATCGTGGGCGGCGCCACGGTCAAGCCCTTTGTGACGTACCACAACGACCTACACATGAAATTGTTCATGCGCGTCGCCCCGAGCTGTACTTGAAGCAGCTCGTGATTGGCGGACTGGACCGCGTCTACGAGATCGGACGTCAGTTCCGTAACGAGGGCATCGACCTGACGCACAACCCCGAGTTCACGAGCTGCGAGTTCCACATGGCCTACGCCGACTACAATGACCTCATGACGCTCACGGAGAAGCTGTTCTCGGAGATGGTCAAGGAGATCACCGGCAGCTACAGCGTCACGATCAGAAGGAGGCGGGCGAGGAGCCCGTGACGATCGACTTCACGCCGCCGTTCAAGCGTGTGAGCATGGTGGCATCTGTGGAGGAGGCCACGGGTGAGACGATCCCGATCGACGATCCGGAGAAGTGCGTGCTGGTTCTGGAGAAGCTCGTGACCAAGTACCAGCTGGAGTGCGCGGCGCCTCGCTCAATCGCCCGACTGCTTGACAAGCTGGTGGGCCACTTCATCGAAGGACAACAAGGAGAACTGGGGCAAGCCGTTCTTCATTATGGACCAGCCAGTGTACAACTCGCCTCTGGCCAAGTACCACCGCACGAAGCCTGCCCTCACGGAACGTTTCGAGCTGTTCCTTGCCGGTGCTGAGATTTGCAATGCCTACACGGAGCTTAACAACCCTAAGGTGCAGCGTGAGCGCTTCATGAGCAGATGGAGCAGGCCGCCGCTGGTGACGACGAGGCCCAGCCACACGACGAGTCATTCTGCACGGCCATGGAGTACGGCCTGCCGCCTACTGCTGGCTGGGGCTGCGGTGTTGACCGTCTGACGATGTTCCTGTCGAACCGCTTTAACATCAAGGAAGTGCTGCTGTTCCCCGCCATGAAGCCGGATGAGCAGGTGGCTCCGGCTGCCGCAACTGGTGCCACGGCGTCGTTGATGACCTCGACAGGCTCTGTTGCCCTTGATGTGCTGGAGAAGCGTCTTGCGTATTCCACGTTCGTGAACGGGTCGCCCCGTCGAAGGATGACGCCCAGGTGTTTGAGCGCGTGAAGGTTGTGGGTTCGGACATTCTGAAGAAGTACCCGAACTTCGAGAAGTGGCTGGACTTCGTGACCGCGTTCCCTAACGAGCTGCGTGCCAAGTGGTAAAGCGAATATAGTTTGACTACGACAGGGGGAAGTGGGGTAGCTTATCAAGCGCATCGTCGTCTGCAACCATCCTGGAATCTGCCCACATGCTAGAGCTTGGGAGGTTGGCTTGTGTGTCAGTCATGGCCGCGGCCTCTGTTGTGCTAGTAGAGAAATGATTCATTTGCTTGTCACAGTTAGCTCCTTGTTGTCACAACGGAAATTTGAGTGCTCCTTAATGGCAAAACTTTTCGTGACACGCGTGTTCAAACATTCGCAAGTAAGAGGAGCTACAAGTGGCAACATCGCACGCATGAAAGCTGCTGAGCTTGGCCAGATAATGGGATAAGCATGAACCATGAACACGATGGAAATATGGATTCACGACGTCTATCTCAAGAGCACTAACATGGTATTGTCTTAACGTCACTCGACTGCAGCTTTTAACGGAACCATCTCACCAAATCTGGCGGATAAGGCCGATCGCTATATAGCGACATTTCGTTCAACATCCGCGCGTCGAAGCAACATCGACGAAGTAAGGTGCTATGCTATCGTCGTCATATGTGTTGAAACGCAGCATGTTGTGCCCCCACGTCAACTCAGTATCGACCACGCTATCGTTGTCGCGGATATTGATGAGTCTGTTTCCTCGGCCAACTTAACTTCCAATACGGAGTCCCACATTGACTCATTGACAATGAGTCAATGTGGGAAACCAATATCTTAACGCCGTCGTCGACAGTGCTGCATTCCAATTTCAGGGTCAGTATTATTGAAACTTACACCTTGGTCAGGATTAAGATGTTGCGATACTAAGACCTTTTTAAAAAGTGAGTATTAGTATTACTACAAAAAGGTGATAATACTTTACCAGAAACACTACACAGCAGAGCAAGCTGCTGAGGTCGCGCCTCCTCCTCGGTTGGAGGCGTCTATATGCTGTGAAGTCGTCGATTTTTCCATCGCTGCCGGAGTTGCGTGCGCCAGAGACGAGCACGCGTCTCGGCACCTTCCGTCGGTGTTGTCGGAGCAGTGGTGAAGAGTGTGATCAGTACCAGCGGCACCGTAAACCAGACCGCCACGAAAGCGGACAATACGCTCATCGACACGGATGTGGTGGAGAAGAAGACCAACGCAATGCGGATGCAACGACCACTTAGTCCCCAACCTTCGCGGACGACACAGCCGACGGAACTGACGACCGTAATCGATAGTACGCGTCGCCCGATGACATCTCCAAAGGTCGTAGACAGCCTGGCGACCGGATCGCTTTCGTTTCCATTCGTTTGTTTGGATCGAAAACAATAATCTCAAATAAAATCGGAAGACGATACGGGTGGAGCGCTATCTATCCGATAACGGATCTCTGGCGGAGATGTCGTTGGATAAGCTATCGGTAGAAGTAAGAGAGAACGGGTCTGGATCACCAGTTGACTCACAGACTTCTTCTAGGGACGGAATTGTTGCCACTATATCGATCACAAGTTGTGATGTGATTCACAACTTCTTGTTTACCAAAGTATCAAAGCGTATGACATCTAATCCAAATCTGAATCCTAATATTAATACTGGTAATACAAAATTAGCTTTCAAGAATCGGAGTATTAGTATTAATACAATCAATATTAATACGTAAAAGTAGTAGTGAGATATGCAATACCTTGATAATTCCGAATCTGGATGTGCTGACCCAGAACTCCATTGCTTTTGCGTGAGAAACGGATCAGTCTTCGGGAGCCACGTCACTGACGTCGTCAGAGGCCTCCTGCACAGGAAGTCCAATCCGGACTCCAAATTCTGGAGCGCTCGCACCGGATCTAATGGCATTACGCTATTGACAGACGGTCTGTATCAGGTCTGCCGCAGAGTTGACAGACAACACCGAAAGTGGAAGCTCACAAACAGATTAACACAGCCAAGTCAGCCAGATTCGGCTGCTCGTCATCTGATCTGCCACTTAACGCAACCGACCAACCGGATCTAAAACGTTTATGTCCGCGAAACGTCATTCTGAAGACTTAGTCAAGACTGACTTTTCACATTTCATCCTCGAGTAGTAATAGTCTACATTATTGCCTCCATAGAGCTCACACTTTGGAGCCACCTCACTCGAGCTTGGCGGCTTGACGCTTACAGCCATCTGATCAAGCTTTTACTAAGATCGTCGGCTTGGGGTTGCAACGACGAATTCGTCGTGAACTTGTAGCTCAATGTAACAAACCAATCGGTCATATCTCGGGCGAAGATGTATATCATTTCCTCACTACACGCGTTCAAGTGTCGATCTAAAACGGCCAGGACTTCTTCAGCATCTTCGTAAAGACGCCATCCTTCAACGGACACCGAATCTTCTGCATGTTCCAAAGAGACTCATCGAAATCGAAGTTGCTCAACGAGTCCCGTGCCGCGTCTGTAAGCTGGTCCCACTGGATGAGGTCCTGAAATTCACCTCCATCTTTCGTCAGTCGCAGAGACGCCCTGCCACTCCACCAAAAGTCCGCATACGAATCCAGCTTCACGCTGGAGCCGTCAAGGTACTTTGACTTGGGAGGCGAACGTTTAGAGTAGCCAACGGAAGCCGACATCGATACACCCAGCACCGTCGAGCTATCAGAAACAGGATTGTCCACCCAGACAACTGCCCACTGCCACATGTGGCGGTGGCCGAATAAGTACTTGGACATGAGTTGACGGGCCTTGGGGAAGTACCAAGCGTACATGATGGCCCACTTGCCCTTGTACTCAGCAGAGCGAGCATAAACTTGAGACCCCAACGGAGAACCCGTGCAATCTCCATCGGGCTTGCCGCTGTATTTAAGACCGCCGCTGATGGTGCCATTCGAGTCAACGGCAGGGTACGGTTGGCATCCGTAGGTGATCGTGAGTTGCGGCTTGAACTTGACAACAGCCTTTTCAGCATCGGTAGTAGGCTCTGGCTGGGCAAACGGTTGTACTTGGTCGTGATTCATGGTGGCGATGTCGGCACATACTGCAGAGAGCGAAAGAACCGCAGCCACGAAGAACGCGCGAAGGTTCATCTTACACACGGAGGTGGGCGAGAAGTGTGTGTCCAGGTTGGAAAGTTTGGAAGTGAGCTCCTTCATGGAGCTGTTCGGACAGCAAGCGTGAATTCATGATGGGAAGGATAGAAAGGTCAGACGTCTGGCAAAATGCTACGTTTTGGGATCTGCAGCTCCGGCTTGTGTGAGAATGGCCACATGAGCTCAGGCTCACTCTCAACCGGCAGCACCGCGTCGCACCGCATCGCACGATTTTGCACCATGCGGTCGCACCGGTTGAGAGTGCCCACCCCAATAACGAAATATGGACCGCGAATACTAGACAACACTCGACTGAGCGACCACTGCGTAAAAGCAACAGAATCATTTTGCCCACCAGGTGGACGACTCGCCATTGCCGTAAAACGGCACCGATATCTGCACAAGCTTGTACGTTAAGACCATACCGCTGATAGTGACCTGAAAAGAAAGCTGTCACTCTACCACATTCCTTCCGCCGTGGCACACGAATAGGACAAAGCCAACCATCTATCACTCCAATACACCCCGGTATTGCCCCACTTTACTCATCGATCGAAACTCAGCGGCGGCTAGTTCCATTTCGGTGTCCGAAAGCGGAAATCGTAGACGAAATCTTTCGCATCCGTTTATTGCTCGCATAACAGCGTGCACGATGCGATAGAACCCAGCTCGACTAGTCCCCGTAATACATCGTATGTGGTGGTAGCTTCCTCCGGCTAACCATGATATACACGCTTGAAGCATGTCCGCAGGATACACTGGTGGCTCGCCAAGAGCACGTCTCGCAGACTGTAGTGGGTCGACAGCTAATTCAGCACCCACGAGAAATAACAATCGCTCAAAGCCAGCCATACTCATCCGGTAATACTGTTTAAATTCGCCCTCCAGTAATAAGCGTTCCGCGTGGGTACTCCAGTTGATTCTCTCTCGAACGACACGCATTGCACTTCCAGCTCTCTTTGCTTTTGCCAAAACTAAGATTAGTGTAGGTGAAATCACTGTGAAAAACTCTGAGTCCTCAGCATGACGATGCCCAGCGTCCTGTTCAGAGGTAGGGGCGAGCGGTCCGATCATAGTGAGGTGCTTTACGATGGAAGATCACAGAATGCAGGGTGTTCATTGAAGTGCAACGTAATTTGCGACTGGTAAGATTTCGAGGCACACGCAGCATTTCGATTGGTGTTTGCTCATGCGACCCCTTTTCACCTTCGTGCATCGATTTCATTGCATGCGACCAAGTCGCCGCATGAGCGTCTATTTTTGTACTTGCTCGCATGCGACCACCTACCCCACAAACCAATCGGATGCCGCTATTTGGTCGCATGCGACGAAATAAAACGGTTGAGAGTGAGCCTCAGGTCATCTGAGTCTTAGCCAATGGGTCACCACACTGTGACGTGTACCGTAGCCACTGTCGCTTTGGAACAATTCTGCTTGAACTGCGGTGAAATTCTTCCAGCAACTCAAGCTCATACCATTTCCAGAAGACCGAGCAATCGTATGCGGAGGCGACTTTAACTGTGTGCTAGACCAGGAGGTGGATAGAACAGGCAATGGGACGCGCAGAGACATGGGGGCGACTGAGCTAACTGCAGTGGTGGAACAGCTGGGATTGTTAGACGCTGGGTACTACAACATCCCGGCAAAGAAGGCACACCCGCGCTGCTGAAGTACGCTCACTTGCACCATACATATATACACACGGCTGCCAGTGGCAATGTCAGTACCTCCAGAATAGATAAATTCTATGTCTCGGCGACGGCAAAAAAAAGGATTCGCAGCGTCACGCTTGACGCGGCACCCTGTTACACAGATCATCGAGCAGTGCTACTGGAGATTCACGCTCCACAGGGAGGAGTACAGATGAAAAAGAGGCCGCACATCTATCCAGCACCGACCTACGTGCAGGCGACGATGACGATCATGGTAAGAACTAGAGTTAAGGAACTCGACGACTCACTGCGCCTGCTGGGGGCGCGGGAAACAGCGACAGCGTGGGAAATATTCAAGAAGGACATCAAGACGGAAATGCGGAACCTAACAAGAACTGCGCGCACGGATGACTCAGGGTTACAGACAACGGATACGACGCCTTAAGCGCCGCCTGGAAAAATGTGGGTACGCGGATAAGGAAAGTGGGGCAGAGCGGCTGGAATGTCTAGCGGCCATACAGCGCCTACAAGAGGCAAGGAGAGTGGGGCGCCGAAGGATACTCGGGCAAAAAATGCGTGGAGCTCCAAAGCGTCCACCAAATTCTTCCTCCAACGGATTTGCACAAAATATGAAGACAACATCATTCCAATGCTGGTCAATAATGCTGGCAGCCTAACTCGGGGGGTCATGAAACGGCTGACATCCTGGCGGACTCCTGGGAGCCGATCCTCAATGATTGCTCGGCGAAGGGGGACGGCATTGACGAGTACATAGAAAGACTCAGCACGGAATGGACCGGTGCAGGTCTCAGCGATATCGACGACGAGATCACTGAGATCGAAGTGCAGGCAGCTATTCGCACGGGCAAGACCGACAAAGCGTGTGGGCCGGATGAGTTGGGCAACGAATGGTATCGCGACCACGTCGAGACCTTAGTACCCGTGCTTACCAAGGTCTTTAATGACTGCATGAATGAGGGGACCACTCCGTCGAATTTCTTGGAAGCACACATCTTGAGCATATCTAAAGGCGGAGATCGCAGCAACCCAACGAACTACAGGCCGATTGCGTTGCTGAACACAGACTACAAGATCCTCACTCGGATATTGGCATGGATAGTGAGGCGCCATTTTACGGCTCTTGTGCACTCCACACAGTATGGCTTTGTCCCGGGGCGCACGATACATGAGGCTATTGACCTATTCGAGGTGGCCAAGGTGCAGTGCAACAGCCATGACGGGCTCAGTCACGCGCAGGTACTCTTACTTGATTTTGCAAAAGCCAACTACGACTCGTTAAACAGAGATTTCTTACTGGCAATCCTGCGAGCCAAAGGGTTCCCCCAGAGTTCTGCAGGTTTGTTAGCGCTATACACGAGAACACCACTGTACGATTCATGGCGAATGGAGCACTCTCCAGACCTCCAGATAGGTGAAGGTGACGAGTGGCATTCGACAGGGCTGCCCACTGGCGCCGCTTCTTTTCATACTGGCGGCGGACTTACTGTACGACGAGGTAAAGAAGTGTACAGGATTGGGGGTGGGGTATTAAATTGACGACGGCAGCGGATGCCTACCATCTCAAAGTGGCGGGGTACGCAGATGACACCGCGATATACATCGCGCACAGTGACAACCAGCACGCAGCCATAGCAGCGGTAGGGCGATTCACAGCGGTTTAGGTCTACGGCTGAATGTAATGAAGTCGTCGGCGATTCGGTTGGGACGCAGGTCTACAGGGGGTAGGCACAGTCTGCCCACCACCACAAGCGCGGGGACCCGCACAGGTCACGGAAGTGGACAGGACTCGCTACTTAGGCCACGTTGCAGGAACTGACGACACCACGGACGAGGCATGGGACAAGGCGCTGGTGGCTTTGAGAGTGAGGCTGGTCCTCGCTAAAACCAAAACCAATACGGTCAGCCAACGTGCAGCCATCGCGGCCGCGGTTATCATCCCGAAACTGCTTTACGTGACCCGACACGCTTGGCCGACGGAGCAGATTATCAAAAAGGCAGACAGGAGCATACGAAACTTTGTGTGGAGAGCGTGCTTCACGGAGCCAGAGCGGATGCCGCCCATTTGTCGTTAAGAGCGTCGCTGGCTGAAGCTGCCTGCCGGGCTGCCGTCCGAAAAGATCAGCTTTTTGCACCTTTTGCTCGACTGCTTCCATCTACGTGTCCCTCTATCCATAATGGTCGCATCCGCGTTAGCCAGGGGTGCGGGGCGACCCACACAGAACCCGGATCCACCTCCAGCCGCTCTGCAATCGCACGTTCCAGCGGCTCGCTTGCTTTGTCCCAACCGAGCACGGATGAGTGCCTGCTCCACGTGTGCACAATCTTCATCCTCCACTGCTGCACACCTGGAAGGCATGGCACGGGTCCTCCAGTCCATGATGCATCATGAGCTAGTCTTCCTCTTGCGCCATAAAGGCCAACTCCGGGTAGTTGGCGATCAGACTGAGGCATATCTCGCGGAATGCGTGTGCCTCCCCACTGGACATCGGCATGCTGTGCCCCATTGGCTTGAGTATGATTGTTCCACTTTTGACTTGCAGCACTACCAGATAGCCTGACACTTTTTTTGTAGATGCACCCGAAATCAGCGTTTGATACGACGACCACCTGCACTGCAGGCCCTGTGAGTCCCACATGTCAATGTCGACCAGTGGTAGGTGCATGATCGTGGGGTCATGCATACGCCCCTTGCCGCCTTCCGGTTCTCTTTTGACGGAGCATTGCGGATCGAAGACGTCCTTAAGAGGTTGTGTGCAACCCGTGTATCCCCATCTTGTGTGCAAACCATTGTCATACTCAATCTCTGAGCGGAGTAGTCCCGCTGGGCCCTGTCTCCATCTTCATCAATCTCCGGGTTTACCAGCGCGTATTCCGCCCATGGTCGCCCGGTCGTACGTAAGTTGCGTCGAACACGTGCCACAGGTGCAATCCCTCGTTGCACTACATGCTCCACCTCCCCTCGTCTCTGCTTTGCATTATGTCGCCCGTGAGCTGGTGTAATCTCTTCTCCGTCGCCGCCCAGGCTCCGACCACCGACGCACCCATTGCGATCAGCTCCGTCCGGAGATTGGGTATGCCCAGCCCTCCCTCCAGAACCGGTATTTCCGCTAACCTTGCCGTCACCCACCCGGAGGCGCACTCATGAGCCGCTGGCTGCAGCCCTGACAAATTGGCATGGAGGCGAATACATGCTATGGAAAACGTGACGGCGTATCAGACGCAAAATATAATGCCGCTTAAACTCAACCGGTTGAGCCTATGGACTGACAAAGAGAGAGGTTTCAAATGCACTGCGGCATCATGGAGCCGCACTGACCGAGGGCACCGCCCACCTAGTATGGACATGTCCAGAAGCGAAAAGCCATTGGGACCTCGTTCTCCCCATTGGGGGCGACGGGTAGAGGGGAGTGAAGCCAACTGCAGGGAAAGAACGGAGGCCATCCAAGACATATTCGCCTTCACACTACGTAAGACGCCATCATGGCTGGTCCAGTGGGGCCAGGAGCTGATGGTCGACTCATGGGACACCCTCCACAGCGTGGCCAGCGTAAAGTGGGCGCTCGGATGTGCTGTAACAGTGACTGCGCTGTGGCGGAGAAACGTAGACCGCGTACACCCCGAGAAAAAAAAGTGAAATCCTTAGGCGAATCGTTAGCCGGCTGTCAGAGCGCGGTGCTGGATGGCATTTCAGCGCTATCGCCTTAGCCTTTATTCGGTTACGGAGACCTCTCGGCCGCGTTTGGACGTGGCAAGTCAAATCATTTAGCGGTGGCGGGTAGCCAGGTCAGGAGAGGCACCACTCCGATCCCCAGAAAGTAAGCATAGTTGGTTTCTTTGATGGGGACTCGCGAGGTAATCCGGGACCAGAGGCAGTGGCAGCGTTGTCGTGGGGATCGGAAACGCTCAGCTATCGCCTAGAATACGTTGGGCTGCGGCAACGGCTCTACGGCGACACAGCACGACCAACAACGTAGCGGAATTTGTGGGTCTACACAGGTTACTAGTACATGCTCACAGGAGGCAGTGGACTAGTATACACGTGGTCGGGGACAGTGCCCTCGTCCTTCGAATGATGGAGGCTCGGCGTCCGTCGAAGCCCAAACACCTACAACATTGGTACCAACTTACCAGGAGACTGGCCGACCTTTGTGAGGTGAGGAGCTGGAGTCACCACTATCGTCGGTACAACAAGATGGCAGATTGCATCGCGAACTATGCGATGGACAAACACAAAAGCGTGTCGGTCGACGTTGAGTATGCTACGGACAGACACGAATTAGCGGACGGGATCAGTGTGCACATGCAGGGGGATGTTGCGCACTGGTATGAACAAGGGCATCTGCAGTCAAGATGAGAAGGGTAACTGGATGCACAGGTATGGAAAATACCGCAGGGAGATGCGGCAACCGGCCCGGTGTCATATGCCGGACTGGAATGGATATTTGAGTTCACTGCCAAGAGGGTAGAAGTAACACAATATACCACAACCATTATTACTAAGATCATGACCAAGTTTCGTCGATGTTGCGGTACGATTGGAGCCTGACCAGCTACTACGACAGTACACCAACCACAGTAAGCGCTTATAACAACCCCAAGATATGGATGCAATGTGGTTACCGTTCGAATACGTGCGAGTTTGATTTGGCGTGAGATCAGCTTTTGCATCTAAAGCGGCATGGCAGTATCCGTTGATTCTTGTCGTCCATTCAAAGCACTGCACAGTACACGATATAGGTATGATGAGAACATATCCAAGGCAAGATAGATTCACGATTGCAAACGTACAGTACAAGTACTCATCACTGCAGCAGACTGGGCTTCTGGGCCTGACGGATTCATCGAAGCGACAGCAGTCGTTGTCTGTCTAGCCGACATCTCATCATTAGATGCAACTGTATTATACAAGATATCATCACAGTGTTAGCTTGTATCAGACACGATTATCAACCACACATGACATACCAGCTGCCCTGCCTTCGAGCTGCCAGACGTCCATTGATGCGCAGGTTTACGATTGGATGCCTTCTGCTTACGTTTCAGCTCTTCTGCAACATCAACGATTAGTTCACGCAACGTTTGCGACGGCGATACGCATACTTACTGCGATTCTGTTTGTCGAGTTAATGCATGAGTTCCGCCTTGCCCACGAAGTAATACTCGCCTTGCACGTCCTTCTTCGTCTTACCCAGGCGGATGTATGTGAAGTCGTTAATAGACCCTGGATGTCGCCTCGATTTCCAGCCACTTCTTGCCATCTTGGCCCAACGCTAGGAGCCGATCTCGTCTTCTGGCTGCAAATTGTCGAATGAGAGGAAACGCGTGGCCTGTGTTCGTTACCTGCTATCCCCAATGGAGGGAATTGCGCGCTTCCCGCTACCTTCGCGAACTAACATTTTGAAAAGCATAGTCCCAAATGTGAGGAATTTAAATAAACCAGTAGATATCTACTGGTTTCGTTTTTCAAAGCATTCTACTGGTTTTGATTTATTAAGTTCTCTCAGCTCTCTTGGAGCTGGGAGCACTACGGGTTCGCGGCGATAGAAATGACTTAGAAACTCTAAGAGCTTCGTTTCTAGTGTTTTTATTGGTTTGAAACAAACAGTTGCAAACTCGTCACTTGCACTTTGTATTGGACCGTGCTAGAAAAAAAGGACGGCCTCACTCAAAATTTGAAAAAGAGGCGCACTTTAGGCCACTTCAACGGGGCACCTCGTTTAGTTCCCAAAAGCATCCCGCCTTTACCACGAGTACTTCATCAGCAAACCACGGTACTACGCTCGTTTTCCTCGTTGAAGTAAAATTTTATCTTACTGACATGCTTGCGACTTCTAGTGCCCTCAACCTCTCTGAGAAGACGCGGTGCGTATCGGTTCAGAAAATGCGCGCGGAGGGTCGCATCGCGTATATTTTTCGCAACAAAAACGGCTGAGTAAGTATCGGCAATGCCCTGAGGGGCCAATCACCGTGCTGGTTTTTCTAAAAAGACTAAATATGGGATGTATCGGCTTGAATTCGGTACATATTGTAGCATTTAGTGGCTTTAGTATTATCATAGTTTTTGTAAGTCTGACGGCTGACTTGGATTCAGTATTGTTAGAATCAAGCGATAGAAATACCCCCGCTTATGACGCGTGATTGCCTCCGATTTCGGAGCATAGTGGCACCTCAATTTGTCCATTTTCGTTTGTGCGGCGACATTTCGGTGAGGTCAATCGCACTTTGATGGTCGTAACGGTATTTTAAACGTCATATTTCTAACGAACTGCGAGCAGGCACATGAGGGCACTGAAGTAGATCCTGTTGGTGCAGCTGATGGCGTCCGGGAAGAGGTATCCAGCGTCCCAGCACCATGAACACGCAAGGCATCAGCAGACACAAGGCCACCCTTCAGAACCGGCTGCTGGTGCTCGAGTACGAGCGCAAGCGGCTGCACACGAGCTCAAGGTCGCCTAGGCGCTGCAGAGCAGCGTGATCTACGAGCACATGACGCTGAGAGTGCAGGTGCAGGAGCTGATGTAGCACCCCGTGGACGCGGAGCAGATTGTGCAGGAGAACAAGTTACTGAGGGAGCAGAAGCTGAAGGAGCAGGTCGCAGATGAACGGGACGAAGTGCTGCTTACCGCGCAGGACGCGATTGTTATGGTGGTGGACGATGTGAACCAGAGAGAGAAGGTGCTGCAGCAGCAGTATTTGCTGAATAACGCGCTGGTGACACACTCTTGACAAGGAGTTAGCGTTCGAACAGGCCTTTGAACCACAGAGTACGCAAGCGGACATGTATGTACAGCTCAAGCCGCTGGTTGTGTCTTTTACTGACGGATACAATGTCAGCATCACGGCGTACGGACAGACGGGTTCAGGTACAAAACAACATCATGGTGGACAACAATGAATGAGAGTTGGAACACCGTGCGGATGGCCTTCGGTGCATGCCAACGCCGGTATGATTTCCGCGCGCACTGCAGCAAGTCTTTGCTATCGTGAAAATGGCTTACTCGGACTCGCTTCGTGTGAGCATGGTCGATGTATAACGGAGCAGCGGAGGAGGAAATACAGTAATACTGTAGCAATGCCAGCAGTAATATAAGTCGTAATATAAGTAGCAATGGAAGCACCAGTAGCAATGGAAGCACCAATGCAACTAGCAATACAATCTGCTGTAAGCAGCTACTCAGGCACCGCTGCTAATTAAAATAATTTTTGTAATTTTTGTAGCTGAGAGAACCCCGTGGACGAAGAGCCTCGACAGAGCCTCAAGAACGCTACTGTCTACTGGTTTCGTGGGTCAGCGTGGTGCAAAACAGTAGAAGTCCGTTAAGTTCGATCAGAACATACCAGGACGCTTATCAGCGTACTTATCAGCAGAATGCCGTTTCGAGATGAGCGACCATGAGGACCGAGAAATTGGTGGAGGGCTGCAAGAGGAAAGGGAGCGGGAGGCGGCTTGTTTTCACAGGATATTCGCGCGCGTAGATGACGTGGAGCCCAATTATATCAAGAAGAGAAGATTTATGCAAAGCGCTGGGTGAATTATTTAATCCAATGGATATGGACGAAAATACGCGTCTTTCCGACAGATAGTTTATGAGGATTGTGGCCTGGTCTGATTTTGTCCAATCATGATTTCATATTCACTCTTTTCAGTTAATGAAAATTAACAGAGGTTTCCGACAAGTTCCGACAAATATTTGTCGGAAACCTCACTAAACTATGAATATCTCCATACTGATTGTTAGTCCAAAACATATTGTATAAATATTCTAACGACTCCGACAACTAGGCATCATCCTAGGTTAGGAGAAAGGGAGAGCAGACAGCCTCTTAACATTCAAGCACTTCACAAAAAGCAGAAGAGACTCACTTGTCATGAGCCTCTCAGACTTCGTGCCGACAAACACGCAAAAAGCGCGCACTACAGCGATCAGCGCCTTCGAGCGAATGTGGGAGGTTGAAGATGTTAGCATGGAGTTTGTTCACGCTAGCATCGTCATGGACCCATCCGGCAAACGTCTGGCAGCTATGATGGACCGCTTCGGATATTATCTCGCAACTACGGAAGGTAAGAAAGGTAAACTAGCACGCAACACTGCGTCTTCACACTATAGAAACGTTAAGCTTTTGCTGTTCGATGAATATCCACACCTGTGTGTGTGTAATGAGTTGATTCTATTGAAGCAAGGAAAGACTCTTGATAAGCACTGCTTAAAACGTGCGAAAGGTGGTCTAATTAACAAGGCTTCTCCCTGTAGCAAGGAAGATTTACGATCTCTGGTCCGCTACATCTACAGCACGGCTCAAGTTCACGAAGACTATCAGGACGCTTCCCTAGCGTGTCTAATGTGGCACTGCTTTGGACGCTCCTCGGATCTAGGATACATCCACAAGCAGCACGTCTCAGTAACAGCCGACGGGGATTTTACCTGCGACTTCTTCGAGTGAAGACAGCGGAAGAGCAGGGTCTTACCCTCGCCCCGGACAAGAGTGACTTCTTGACGTGTCCACTGCACTCGCTGGCAGTGGCGCTGGCAACTCAAGACGCACCGTGCGCGGCGCTACTGGGGCAACTGCCTGGGCTGGTTACACCAGACACTGCTCCGCTGAATCCTGGTGCCCCGCTGCACGAGTTACTGGCAGCTGAGCCGACTTCGCTGCGTGTTGGCTTGGTGTCGACCTCGACACTGTCCAGCCTCGGCGCACACTCGAAGCCGACGCCAGTCTCTGCTGAAGCTGATGGTGCTGTGGATGACCACTGGAGAACGAACGGGCTATCTACAGCAGGCACACGGTCACAAGTTAGTGGCTCCCCAACACGGGCACAAGTAAGTGGCACCCCAACGCGGAAGAAGTTGCGAGCGGGAGAGATCACACGGGGAGAAGACGGCGTACAGGCCTACGTAAACCGAATGCTCAAGCGCGTAGCAGAGCCAGCAGGCGCGACGGCTGACTTGACCTCCCACTCCTTCCGCCGGGGTGGTGCCCAGCACGCCAGCGGGGATGGTCATCTGGCGGCTCAGTGGATTTTTGACCGTGGCGCGTGGGATATGATGAGACCAACAAGGCATTCGCGTATATCACCAACACGCCACGGGAGATCGCAAGGTGGCTCGAGTCCTGAGCGGCTGGGGTGCGGATACGTCGCCTACGGTCGTAGACGTCGCTGCGCTCGATCACACGACGCGTGAACGGCTTGGCTGCTTGCAGAACCTCTTGTTTAGCACCTGTACAGGTCTCAAAAAACATCGGCTGAATGTGAGTACCAAAGTCCTCAGTGTACTTACGGCGTATCTTGTCCGGCACTACCCGCAGCTAAAGGCACTGGCACCCAATGCCCCGATCCATCGGGAAAATCGTCGACGCTGCACCTGCTGACACGCAAGACATACTCGCTGTTGTTGGGCACGTGTAAGACACAGATTCATGCTTTTCAAATACATACATTCGTAAGCTTAGTACGCACAACTACAAGTCGTATAGAGTCAAGCTGCAGTACCAGCCTAGCAGCGCTGTCATCCAATTGCTGTCCAGCGGCAGTCACGTTTAGCATTCGGAAGCGGCGCCGTCCTGTAGCAGCAGTACTCACACAACCGCACACGCAGAATACACAGCGCACGGCACGCCTACCACACAATACAACACCTTACAGCCCACCCAGCAGCACACAGCACACCAAACAGCACGTAGCGCACCCAGGACGCCTAACAGCACGCAGCACATCGATCAGCGTGTCCAGCAGCACGTCCACGGCTTGGCCAGCCTCCACCCAGAGTTGAATGGTGACGGCGGGTATCGATCCCGCCATCTCAGGGCTAAGCCCTGCGCTCGGCCCACCGAGCTACATCGCCAGAGGAGGGAGGGGGAAGCCACCGAGCCGCGGAGTAGGGGCTATCAGCCGGGTACGACTAAAAATGAAGAGTGAGCCCTGGTGGCTCTCTGGCGGCTCCCTGGTTGCAACGTGTCGTCGATGAAACGCGTGGTGCTGTCCTATTGGCTGCCTATAACCTCACCGAGGTTTTTAATGAATGGCCTTTGTTTGAATTGCTATGCACCCTATTAGTAGACCCCGCCTCTGGGGTTTGGCGTCATTAATGATTTTGCGCGCTCGGGCGCGCATTGCTCGGAGCCCAATATGCATGTTAACCAAAAAATACTGATTTTCTCGGCCTAGAGGCCGCTTTGGGCGATGTCCTTTCCTTTGTCCGTTCCCCCTTGACTTAAAACTACCGGTTTTCATAATCTACCGGCTCTTCAAGCTGGCTTGTTTTTGCGCCGGTCCTGGCGGTCGGAAAGTGCTATCGGTAGCCATATCGCAACGGTTCCGACAGGAACCGTTGCGATATGGCTACCGGGAGCTAACCTGGGAACCGTCAAAGAGCATCCTGTGGAGAACTCGGCTGCCTTTCGAGCGAGAGTCAGTGCATTTCGTCTGAGTGTATCAGTCGACGCGCGGAAGGGACGCACACGCCGATAGTAAGCTACTACGCGACGAAGACCAAAACTTAATCCCGAGCTTTGTTTTGCGCCACAAGCGAACAGTAGCGTTGTTGAGTCTCTGTCGAGGCTCTTCGTCCACGGGTTCTCTCGCTTCAAAGAGCACAAAAATTGTTTTAATTAGCAGCGGTGTCAGAGTAGCTGCTTTACAGCAGCTTGTATTACTGTTTGTATTGCTAGTTGCATTGGTGCTTCCAGCGCTACTTACTTTGATGCTTCCATAGCAGCTAGCATTGCTGCTGGCTTTGATGCTTCCATTGCTACTTATATTACGACTTATATTACTGCTGGCATTGCTACAGTATTACTGTATTTCCTCCTCCGCTGCTCCGTTATACATCGACCATGCTCACACGAAGCGAGTCCGAGTAAGCCATTTTCACGATAGCAAAGACTTGCTGCAGTGCGCGCGGAAATCATACCGGCGTTGGCATGCACCGAAGGCCATCCGCACGGTGTTCCAACTCTCATTCATTGTTGTCCACCATGATGTTGTTTTGTACCTGAACCCGTCTGTCCGTACGCCGTGATGCTGACATTGTATCCGTCAGTAAAAGACACAACCAGCGGCTTGAGCTGTACATACATGTCCGCTTGCGTACTCTGTGGTTCAAAGGCCTGTTCGAACGCTAACTCCTTGTCAAGAGTGTGTCACCAGCGCGTTATTCAGCAAATACTGCTGCTGCAGCACCTTCTCTCTCTGGTTCACATCGTCCACCACCATAACAATCGCGTCCTGCGCGGTAAGCAGCACTTCGTCCCGTTCATCTGCGACCTGCTCCTTCAGCTTCTGCTCCCTCAGTAACTTGTTCTCCTGCACAATCTGCTCCGCGTCCACGGGTGCTACATCAGCTCCTGCACCTGCACTCTCAGCGTCATGTGCTCGTAGATCACGCTGCTCTGCAGCGCCTAGGCGACCTTGAGCTCGTGTGCAGCCGCTTGCGCTCGTACTCGAGCACCAGCAGCCGGTTCTGAAGGGTGGCCTTGTGTCTGCTGATGCCTTGCGTGTTCATGGTGCTGGGACGCTGGATACCTCTTCCCGGACGCCATCAGCTGCACCAACAGGATCTACATCAGTGCCCTCATGTGCCTGCTCGCAGTTCGTTAGAAATATGACGTTTAAAATACCGTTACGACCATCAAAGTGCGATTGACCTCACCGAAATGTCGCCGCACCAACGAAAATGGACAAATTGAGGTGCCACTATGCTCCGAAATCGGAGGCAATCACGCGTCATAAGCGGGGGTATTTCTATCGCTTGATTCTAACAATACTGAATCCAAGTCAGCCGTCAGACTTACAAAAACTATGATAATACTAAAGCCACTAAATGCTACAATATGTACCGAATTCAAGCCGATACATCCCATATTTAGTCTTTTAGAAAAACCAGCACGGTGATTGGCCCCTCAGGGCATTGCCGATACTTACTCAGCCGTTTTTGTTGCGAAAAATATACGCGATGCGACCCTCCGCGCGCATTTTCTGAACCGATACGCACCGCGTCTTCTCAGAGAGGTTGAGGGCACTAGAAGTCGCAAGCATGTCAGTAAGATAAAATTTTACTTCAACGAGGAAAACGAGCGTAGTACCGTGGTTTGCTGATGAAGTACTCGTGGTAAAGGCGGGATGCTTTTGGGAACTAAACGAGGTGCCCCGTTGAAGTGGCCTAAAGTGCGCCTCTTTTTCAAATTTTGAGTGAGGCCGTCCTTTTTTCTAGCACGGTCCAATACAAAGTGCAAGTGACGAGTTTGCAACTGTTTGTTTCAAACCAATAAAAACACTAGAAACGAAGCTCTTAGAGTTTCTAAGTCATTTCTATCGCCGCGAACCCGCAGTGCTCTCAGCTCTCTTGGAGCTGAGAGAATATCTACTGGTTTATTTAAATTCCTCTCCCAAATGTCTATGCACAGACAGTGACCGCTTACGCACGAGAGTGGACTTCTCCACACACAACACCTCCCCTAGTTGATGAAAAAATTGTAAACCTCAATACAAAAACCAAGTCTAAAAAGCCTTATCATGTCTAATACAGGTTAAGCCTTTTGACTTATCGTGGCTAATACAAGGCTTTGGGTTGGGGGGTTAAGGTCGTTGTACTGTATACTGTCAAAGCCAAACCCGTTTGCAAACATCACTTACAGTCCTTTAGTGTATAGTAAAAATCACAAGCATGTCTGCGGGGTACACTACTGCAGCCGGAGCACGTGACCGCGATCAAATGCATTTCAGTTGTTGCTTTACATATCCGCTCGGTTACTTTTGCTGTGCGGACTGGTAATGCGCAAGTGGCCAAATAAAAGAATTCGGGCGTTTTCGTTTTCAGTCGGTCACTTTTTGCTGGTGACTTATAACCAGGGTGAGCATGAAAACGTATCCGATCAAGAAACCTCTTCAAAATCAAAAGTCACCGACTCAAAATCCCCACCCTATCCGAACGCCTGCATGAAAGCACCGTATACGTGTACCATGCGGCTATATTCTGCTAATCGGGGCAGATTCAAAGCACTGACGAAAGCCGATCACACTGGGTGGATGGCCTCGCACAAACCCAGGTATTCATACTGTTTTGTGGATGGTCTTGAATTTGATTGCGCACTCGCTGAAACGCCTTTAAAAATCGTCGGGTCGTTGACAAGTTGAAGGCGCCCCAGGAGCCTAAGGCGCCTTTAAGATTATTTAACTTTCCGTTAAAATTTAGGACCTCATATTTAGTTCCCTGAGAACGAATCTGAATGAAACACGGGAATTTGCTGGGAGGAAGCAATGCGTTGCTCAATCGGCGTGAAATGGTTGACAAGTGTCAAGACAGAAGCCGATAAAGGAAGTGTGTTGTACGCGCGATGAGTAAACGAGACCAAGCCAGCTGCACGGTACGGACTTGGTCTATCTCCCGATGAATCGAAGGCAAAGGACATGCACGACCCCCAGTCGTCGCTGTGCGCGGTATCGATTTCGGTTGGCACAGCACGGCAACCTCAATGATGGTGAGCAACGCTAGCGCGAGGTTTAATCGATGCATTCACCTTTTATAAGGCCCGCCAAATAGGCAGGTATGATGTCCGCGAGCGAGTGCAACGAGCGCTTCATCGCAATTTGGTTCTTCTTCTAGCAAGCGGAGCCGAGGAAGCGGTAGCGCGCACCTGTAATTTACACGTAGTGCTATAAGAACTAAGCCGCTAACGCAATTTTCCATGCCGGAAGCAGCAGAGCTTTGCAAAGAACCTCACCATGAACGATTCCATCGCAGGCAGCTGCAGCACACTTAGAAAACATCTAGTGTTAGCGTTGCCCAACAGCAAATTATTAAATGCTGTGCGCCCTCTTGGTCGTCACGAATTTGCAGCTGTAGACCTTCATGGACATTAAGCAGCTCATAAAAGCTGTTGGACATTTCACAAGCGTATCTTCCATTCTTCTTGGATGTTGGATCGAACAAGCCCAAGAACGTCTTGTTGGTCGTCCTAACCTGGGGTGCGTTGCTGTCAGGCTTGTGCTTGTCAGAGCGCAAAGCCCCATGCTTGATGTCATGTCTGCGAGAGTCTTGGCTCTGGAGGGGATTGCTCACCGAGATGGGATTGCAAATTAGCGTCAGCGTCCTTCGATTTAGCACCCCGACAGCCAGGTAATTTTTTCGATAAATATAATTTTTTCCTTAGAGGTGAAATACCAGATACAGGGGTCGTTAAAGGTGCCTTTGACACTTATAGGTGCTTGAACAGTTGTCGCGAGGTCGTCTTAAAGGCGCTGGAACGAAAGGCATTTGATTGGTTTGCACCGTGACGTGATCCCTCCTAGATGCAGTAGTAAACATAGGATTTTTTTGTTTTGTTCTCAGAAACAATATGGTGTGAATCTGACTCACTCATGATCACACTGCATCAAAAGGCATCTTGTACTTAAGTAGTTGCGTGAGGCGAAAGGCTTGTACCGTACAACAAAGTCTTCAAACACATTTTTCATCGGATGTTAATTACGGTCAAGTCCGTATTGGCGTGTTTAAAGATGCCAATGGAGTTAAAAGCCGCAGTTATCACCTGAGTGTTTTGGAGTAAGCCCAGGCGGCAAGACTTCTTCGGATTAAGATAAATATACTTAGACAATTGTTGGTTATTTGTCGCTGTTCGTACACTGGAGTGTGAGGACGATGAGTGTGGCGTAACTTTGTCTGCTTGCACGGTATTTAGCAGCTCATATCGACATAGCGTTAGCTGACCGTATGTTCGTTGCGTTTTTGCGTGTCGGCATAGGTCTCCGCAAAAAATCTTGTACAAGTTGCAGTTTTAACAGGTAGCAGCTAAACATTCAATTAAAGCAATCGTCGTATCATGCACCCATCAAATGGGCGATAAAATCATTTGTTCCGTTCTTCAATGCAATATGGATTGAAGATCAATCATATACATTTGATTGCAACCTGTTCGGCCGCTAGTTATCCATGGTTGACTCATCAGTGAATCTCGGCATTCGCACGGGCAGGTGAAGCTCTCTTTATGTTCTCCGCGTGATCTTTGCTGTCGCATGAAACGCCGCGCTCACATACATGCATAACAGTGCGCTGAAAAGATGGCGACAGCTCGCACCGACAAAACTACGAGCTCTGATTGAGTAGAAACGATGGTGTATGTGCATGACACATTTAAGCTGCGGAACAGCATGGTTGTCGCTCTCTCTGTTCCAATCATCGTGCATGTCATAATGACATTGTCATTCCAAGCTCGCAGTGATAGACGAATTCGATTTGACATGGAGAAAAGTATGAGCTGATAGTACGTTTTTGTTGAGGAGCCTATCTCAAGTTTATCTCAAGGACAACCCACAGGATTACCCAGGCAAGGGCTGCCCAGGCGCCACCGCGGCCCCGTCGTAGAGAACACGTCTACCCCATCGACGCAGAAACGCATTGTCCAATTTGCTGGCTCCAACAAACTTCTTCCTATCCAAGTGCCTTCCACCACGATGTTCTTTTCGCGAGCATTGCTGGGCCTACTTGTTGCTTCGTCGATCCAGCTTTCCACTTCGCTGTACTTCAAGTTTCAGTACGGAGGTAAGTGGGTCGATGTGGGGAACCAAGACCTCAATGCCGCCGTCTACAGCGCTGCGTACTCGAATTTCAACCAAGTCGGCGGAAGCTACCAGATCGATGGTAAAGGGTGGATCTCCAGTGTCATTTGCACCAACTACAACGATGGCACCTTTCCTGCTCCGGACGTGACGTTTACTGTCACAGGCCAGGCTGAGTACGGTCAAGACACTGCCCTCGGTATTACGGGCTGGAACTTCCGCGATCTCTTCATCCACACGATGTGGGACGGAGTCCAAAACTCACCAATCCGACGGGCTGGTCGGTGTGCTCTCCGAAAATCACATCTCCTGGCTGCACGGGAATGGCTTGCGCCAACACCTGCTACCCGACCAACATTGATGCTCCATGCACTGCGCTGACGTGGGGCCACAACATGCCCAGTATCCTGCGTATCAACACGTACAACGACGACGGCACCTTGCGCCCTGAGTTCTTTGAGGTGCAACTAACTAACATCGCTAGTTCGAGCACTGCTGGAACGGACGGATGCTCGACGGCTGTGAATGAATTGGCTCTAGCCTTCGGTCTCGTCCCAGGCATCGGTTCCACCGTCAAAACTGTCGTCCAAATGGTGTGTGAGGTTCAATGAGACGAAGAATTTGCTGATGGCGAACGATTGTCGACGATGAATACGTACATGTAGCTGAAAGATTCGGTTTGTCCGTGAGAATTCATCAAACGAGTACAGTACTCGATGTTATAACAGCGAAATGAAGAACCCACTCTTGTTTTGCTGATTCACATTGCTTTTGACGTCTTATGAGCATGCCGAGGCTGTTTCACTTGGTCATCGAACTGAGATAGGGTGTGTCCGGTGTCGTTCAGAAGAGTGCTTACTGTGCGCAGCTCAGATCTGGAAGCGTCCTCGTAGTTGTACTACATGTACATCGACTGACAACTCAGCCCTCTCCAGATCACTGTCATTTCATCCCATAAAAGTAAGTTATTGCGACCGTGCAATTGCTTTCGGGACGAGTATGTTAAAGTAACATACCAGAGAAATCGGTCAGTAATGACATGGCTCATTAGCGCGTTTCAACCGATCAGACCTGCTAGGCAAACAGCAAAAATTGGTGTTCCAAATGGCAACTCTCTCTACAACTCGACAAGAACCTCGACCACCAGCAGTGACTTCCACTCCTCCTTAACTTTGCTCCGACGACGCCTGCCTAAGGGCGGGTTCACAATAACACGCCGCGTCACATCTTCCGGCACGCGAGCCAGCCATTTTACAAACAGTTGCAGCGAAGCCACCAGCTTGGCCGCCGTGGCCTCATCCGCAAACCATATCGTCACGGTTCGGAACTTTCTCATCAGTCGACGGTGCTCTTTGCAATTTCCGGGGTCATCTAGTGTACCACGACACTCGCCTTTTGTCATCCTCTAACGCCGTTGGAACTAGGTCATCCTTCACAATGTGGGAACCCTTTGTCTTCTTGCAGAAGAGTGAGTCTCATGCTACTAGGCGCCTTGTCACCGTCGTTGCTATGGCCGTCGACGTGGTGGCGATAGAGGCCAAGCTTAACCACTGCGTCGGGCCGCACAGAACGTGGGGCCCCAGAGGCGATTGTATAGTGGGTCAACGAGCCGATTAACTGACCAGAGATCAACCGGATCCGCCGCGCTGGCATGAAGCTTGTTCGAGAGCAGCACGTAATGGCCAACCGCGTAAAAGTGTTGGACCTGTTCATGATGGAGGGTGAAGACGTGTACCGGAACCCGCCGACGCTGCGCCTCACGAGTCCGTGTCCGCGAAGGCGCTGCCGGCCGAGGCACTCTGCCAGAAGAACTTCGACCGCGAGTCGCTCTACAAGTACGACCGCTGCTTCTACTGCGTGCACTTGATACTTCAGGTCTGGGACAAGATAGATAGAAAGGCTGCTCGACGACGATCGATTGATCGTAAAGTATACATTGCACCAAACTAAAGGGTAGATTTTTAACGGGTCGGTTGCCGACTTGATCAGGGTCAGGGATCCAGATTTACGCAGTTATATTACGAATAAATTCTGCCCAAAGACACTGACCACATAAATAGTAAATGAAGAGTACTAAATACTAAACTAAGTATTACGATATAAATAGTTTAAAGAGTACAGCTAAAACGTGTGAAGCATCTGCTAAAATGTTTAGGGCAAGTGCCATTGGCGGATGGAGAAGTGGCAGATGGAGAAGTGGCAGATCTACAGACGAGGGTGGGCGACATCGTTTAAAGAGGGCTGGGAGGCAAGAAGAATCTGTGCACGTTCCCGCAGCGTCACGGCGAAGGCAGGGGCAGAGGGCCCCCGCCGGAGCCGAAAGCGTTGAGGGCCAAGCACAAGGCAGTAGGTGCTATCAATTCAGCCGAGCGAGGCGAGGTGCCGGGGCGCCAAAGGGGCGCCCAGCCAAGCGCAGCGCGGCTGGTAACCTACTAGGTCGTCCTACCATAGAAGCTCAAGACACTTTGCATTATAGCACCACCTTCTGTAGCGATTCATTTTTCGTCTGTTGATGTTACCCTCTCTCCAGCGAGCTTCAATTTTACGCTTGCTCCATAAACATTTTTATTATTTATCATGTCCTTTTAATTGTAGCAAAGTTAATTTAAAAGTAGGCTCTGGGTACCCTATTTCTGTGATTTGGATCCGGATCGATGGGACATTCTTCTTTAAGGTGTACGCATATCACAAACGAGACTATTAAAATTCGGATCCCTGACCCTGATCAAGTCCGCAACCGACACGTAAAAAAGGTAACCAACTGAAGACCTTTGTTTTGCGGTGTCGGGTCAGACGGATTCACAAATACCTGCGCGGAGAGATGCAACATGCACCAAGCCAAAGGTGCGGAGTAAATGACTACGTTCATGAAATGGGTGATTGAGAGGACTGCCGCGGTCACCGCGAAGAAGCTGAGGACTGCGTACAAGACGAACATCTTTCGACTATGGTACCTAAACTTATTGAAAGGTCCAAATGTTAGTGTAGCAGGGGAAAGTGTACCGAATAGTGGTCCTCGAGCTGCAGTACACTATACGGTCGCTGGCATGACGAAGCAATTACGATGTCTTCCTGTGCAGTAGGTTCGTTAAACCCCAAGGATATCGGGGACCATATAGTTCGATGCTTTCGATTAATCTTGCTGCTTAACTAATCTCTTTGAAGGAGCCTAGCATTCGAGCTCACTTGGACGGGGAATCCGAAAATGGTATCTCTCTTCAGCAAAAATCCACGTAGTACTTGCTTAGAACTGTGCCCCAGAAGCAGCGATAACTCGACAGATTAGCTGCCAGCCGGCTTAATTCTTCCGATCAACTTTTTTCCCTTTTTGGCCACGGCACGCGCCTCATTGTATGCTTCGATGTACTCTTGCATCTTTCTAGGATCCTTAATCTTTTCGACGGCGCTGTTAGCGGCTTTTGCAGGATTCATTTTTTAGCCAACTCTTTCAGTTTTTCCACTGGGCCGGTACTTTCTTCATCCTCGACATAGTTGTGGTGAGTCCTCAGAAGACGCTGGCCTGGACCGCGAATCGATGTCACCTCGGACATCTTAACCTGGTTGGAGTTTGTTGTCGTCGAAAGAGCCTCGCTCGCGGCGAGGAACGTAGCCGCGATCACCACCAAAACGTGAGAGAGACGCATTTGTACGCTTGCTGGGATAGGAAACCTGGGAGACTTGAGCACTAGAAGGCAACTTTCAAACTGACAGCCAAAACAGTCTGACCACTCGGTAGCGTGCTGCTGGTGGCGCCAGTGTCTTGGGATTGTTGACGGGATGCCACACATCCGTAAAGAGTGTACCTGTAGTGAGTGTAAACACTAATTGCATCCGAAGTGGGTGTCTACTGTGACTGCTATTCACGGTATGCTACGACCAGGAAATCGCCACTTGCACGTTATACATTTTGTGGATTCGTCAAGCCAAGACAACAGTGCAGACTGCGAAAAGTCCAGCTTAGTTTCCAGCACACCTTCGTAGTTATATATTTTTTTATTAGTGTAAACTTAATGTGTTACAGACACATCGTATTGGCCAATCATCGAACGGGAAAATGGTATGACACAAAATGTTTTTACAAACATCAAGTCAAAACGAAAATATTTTTTCCGAATAAATTCGCGTGAAATATGTGCCCGGAAGCACATGAAGTTTACGGCACTTTATCATCCAACGCTAAAGTACCACGACATCTTCTATGACATGAATGTTATGTATTTGAAATATACAATACAAAGTCGTATCAAATATATAGTATGGATCAATGCAATATCCCTCGAGTTTCCAACAGCTTAGGTGACAAGCCCTATGACTATCCTAATACATATATGTATATTAACTTGGTCAATTGTCAAGAAAAGAAAGTGCATGGGTGCAAGCGGCGGGTTGCTAACTTTGAGATAGTATACATTTTAAAGCAGCATTGAATTCGCACATTTACAGCCCCGCGTATTTGGACACCATAAAACGACTCACGATAGCAGATAAGTGATTGATATCGCACTGTACTTCAAAGAAAGTCGGGATTACGAGTTGGGTTCCCAGAATCGAACCCTGAATTTCCCCTTCTGTGGTGGTGCACGTACATGTACAGATGTAACACGACATTTCTAGACTATAAACTTTATGTGCAAATGGACACCATATATTTTTTGCGAATTATTTTATACATGTTGTTGTCGTCTACACTTGGAATTTATAAAGGTTTTGTATTACACTGCGTTTTACATGTTTATCATAAATATGAGTCAATAAGAGGTCATTTTCCGTATGCATAATGGTTATTTTCAAGCGAAGAGTGAAAATAGTTTTTAGAGGTGGCAGGGAAAGATGAAACCAACGCAGGAAGCAGCAGAAGCAGAAGGCGTTTGCTTCAGATTTTCAGTACAGCGCTTGGACCCGCCACGCCACTCCCTGGCAGCCGAGGCGCTGCAATACTGTATTTGAGATCTCCTACTTCAGACCCGGGATTCTTGAAGTTGTGGTGTTGGAGTGTGGACACGAGATGTACATGTACCGACAGCGTTATGTACGCTGTTGGTCCCATTGCAAAATGTGTGAACATGTTAGTTTATGAACTCTGTTGATGGGTTGCCTCAGCCAAATGAGCCAATCAAAAATTGTTCACAAAATATTAATAATATGGGATCCATGTCAGGGGGGCGCGAGACGAAAACTCTATCCCAGAGCGCTTGTGGTTGTAAGAGATGGCTACACGTTTACATAGCTTGGGAGCTTCCCCATGCCTGATGTTCTTTTTCTCTCTAGCTGCTGCCCTGTGCGCCGAGCTGGAGTGCGCGCCATGGCTTCTTTCTTGCAAGAACGGCGAGTCGGCAATTAGCACTATTTATGGACGGTTGGATCAGTTTTACACTCTGAATTAGGAGATCTCAATTGCTGAGCTGGAGCATCCGTGCATTCTGATTGGCTCATAGGCGGTCTGAATTAGGAGATCTCTCTGAAGTAGGAGATTTCAAATACGGCACATACTTCATTTGGTGCACGCCCCCGACATCGATCAAAAATGACGACTGAAAAGTTTACGAACGACTCTGCGCTCTTGGGATATGGCGAACGTCAATCCCAAGATCGCAGAGTCGTCCCGTAAACTAATACGAAGTGACGATAATTATTGTGGGTTCTACTCAAAATTTTCAGGGCCGATTGGTTGAATCGATCGAGCTCAATCGCGCGACCAATCGACCGAGCCATACAAAACTCTAATTAGTTGCGAGTCGCACTTACGAAAGTGATTACTGTGCTACTACCCTATTGCTTTTGGGCGATTCGCTAAATGACTTGGATTTGTATAGGATCGGTTTTGACTTGAGCATTAAAATCGCCCCAGATCGACAAATTTGGTGGAATTCACGACACGATGATGAATTGTGATTCACTAACCGTACTAATAAATTGCCGGTACAAAAATCAGACCTATTTTGAAGCTATAATAAAGTCACAGCAAAAGTGGTGGTTTTTAATAATCCGTCTCGCCAAAATAAGTGCACTGCTGCAAAACCCGGCGGCGCGCGCTGCTACGATTCCGCTTGGGTACTGGAGGACCTCCAACGCAAGCGGAATCGTCAGAGTCCTAACGGAATACCAAGAAAAAGGTTTGCGCAGTCCATACGGCACGACAATAGTTAAGGAATACGAAGAGTGCTATGTTGCTATTCTCGGAGCTCAAAGTCGAGGACGGGTTGCAGGAGTTCGACACGGCCCAGAAGTACTGGGCCAGAACCCATGAAGGACATCTAAGACACCGCCAGCGTGCTTCTCTTCTGCCTCAACTCGTTCTATTATCACATGGCGCTGCTGCAGGATTACAGTGCGTACTCCCACGAACTATGTCAATGTCTACGACCAGCTCGACCCCATGACGCTGATGAGATCCTCACAAGGCGGACGTCCTCGTACGTCATGGAGGACTACTTTGCTGAGATTACGGACTCGGTGAACGAGCGCAACCTGCCCCTTTCCATAAATCATCCTCTTTCACTGAGATTTGGTTTTTAGATGGTGATAATTGCATCTTATCCAGTCAAATCAGTTGATGAGTAGTAATATTACAATTTAGAATAATAGTAATAAAAATAGTATTATAATATCCTGCTACTCATTCGTCGATCTGCTTTGCACCTTCAGTCGGCTGGTCACCTTCTTCCTGGGGGCATATGCATAAGGGCCGCACCCTCTTTTCCGCTGGAGGTGGTCTTTAGCTTGGTGCAAGTGCTGTACGTTAAATGGCACCTCCAGCAGGTCTTGGGTTGGGGCGTACCCGGAGGGCGCTTAGAGATGCGACGCAGTACAGGAGCCATTGCATAGATAGTAGACGCAGTGGAAGTGCTAGCAGTTATGTTTGACGCGTTTGATTAAAAGCCGCACCACTAACTGCACTGCATGACTTGTTGCTTTTAGCAAATCTGAGTAGTAATGATACGATACAATCACTGAGGTCAGTGATTGTAGCGTATCATTACTACTCAGATTTGCTAGTAAATAACGTAAATTCCCGAACAATACCCGGGGCACTATTTAACAGTACCCTCATCTGCTCACAAAAGGTTACACTGTATTACTCGTGGTTACAGTCTACTTTGCCATGCCTACTCGTCAATCAGAGCAATGTCATCGAGCGCATCGTAAAGATCGTCGAGGTTGAAGTCAACCTCGTCCTGCTCGGCCTCCCTCGAAGCCTCCCACTTCCCTTGAAACCTCTCTCCGTACACGTCGTGTCTTGTAATATGCCAGTCCATGCAGTGGTCAGCAAAACCTGCAGCAGCGACTGAATTGGCCACCGTACCGCTGTCCGTGTCGCGCCAAGCCTTCCTGACCCACCCGCAGAAATCCCTACCGACGGCATACGAGGGTTACCGAACCTGGTGTACTCCACCTTATCGCTCTCCTTCCACGCGTTAATCTCGAGGTACAACAGGTCCTTGAACGTCTTGTAGATGCCGATATCGCCCGCTTGTAGGTATGGCGTGAGTCCCCCAGGAATGACACACATGCTCACGTTACGAGCAGCGCACTTAGCCTTCACCTCCTTGGAGATATGCGCTCGCATCGAGTCCCAAACTAGATGCTTTCCTTCGCCCGTATCGACTAGCGGGAAGGCGAGGTCAATCCAGCGCTTCAACAGCTGGCTGTCAACCCACGCGCGAGGCTGGTGGGCCACATAAACGCCACCAACTTTGTCAAACGAGGGCAATGCTTTACCCTTCCATATCAGAAGTGGTGGAAGCTTTTTGCCCGACGCTGATACCGCCAGTACTGCGGTAATCCGCATCGATGAAAACCCAGTCGAGCGGACCACAACGTGGCGACTTCCGGTGACGTCCACGGTCTGATTACGCGCGTCTTCAAAATAGACGGCGTTTCATCCATCAGAATCGTGCGCTCTAGGTCCATTTCAGGCTTAGCAATTCGCAGGAACTTCATGTACGAAACGGCGCGATCCACTAGCTTGTCATCACTGAGCGTTGTGAGGTTGGTGCGACGCCGGAGAGACAGCCCGTAGCGACGCATGAAGCTCGTGATCCAGTGAGGGAAGGCTGTGAAGCCACCAGGGCTGGCGCTGCTGGTACATTGACACGCGAAAATAACTCTGGCCATATGGCCAATCCACGCACGTGTCACCTCTCCTTCTTGAGCCTCTTGGCCACGACCTCATCGTAGAGCGCTTCCTCCATTGCGCCTGAAAGAGGACGCCTCCCACCACCTGCTACACGTCTGTTGGCCGGGTCAGCAGCCAGCAGTTTTTCACGGTCACGCCACCACCTGCGCACGCTGCCGCCGTCTAGCTTCCAGCACTTCGCACTGAAGTGCTTAATTG
The DNA here is from genome assembly GCA_011947335.1 of Phytophthora constricta. Classification (NCBI taxonomy): domain Eukaryota; phylum Oomycota; class Peronosporomycetes; order Peronosporales; family Peronosporaceae; genus Phytophthora; species Phytophthora constricta. The sequence goes on from JAAVTI010000155.1 coordinate 55,856, forward strand.
CTCGCGTAGGGACGCCGTCACCTTCTTGTTCGATCCACCGAAGGACCTCTTGCTTGCGCCAAATGCTGATGGGGATCCTTGTTGGCATTTTGGCGAATATGATGTTCTGGTAGCTCGAAATAGGTCTGGGCTGCTTGAATGGTTGGCTATGGCTGTTTTAAAAAGTGCGGTAGCCTCTTACGAGATGGTTGGTCGCCAGAGTGGCCAGTGAAGGCAAGGTTACATGGGGTTACGATGAGGTTACTCCGAGAGGGTACTATTCGGGTACAGGGTATTATTCGGGAATTTCCGTTAGTAAGCTCCGTTAACGTTACAATCACTGACCTCAGTGATTGTAAGGTTAACGGGGCTTACTATTTTCTCAAATCTCAGTGAATGAAAATGACTTTTGGAAATTCCTCTGCCGCTGACGGTTTGGCTACCGCCCTCATCTGACCCGGACTTCTTCAACGCGTCGCTAAAAGTACCCGATCAGCACTCCGACTACTACGTAGTGAGCAACCAGTCCACCATCTACGCGTCGTATCGGCCCGGTTAGAAGCGGCTTACCGAAGTAGGCATCAATTGTAATGATCTGCAGTGCAACAAGACATCATCCGATGAGTCCAACCGATGTAACGAATTCAGAGCTTGCATACTTACGGGGTTTGCGCAATGAGGCCGCCCCGGCGCGCCACAGCCATCCAACTGCATATAGCAGCGAGTGCCCAGAGGGTGCTCAACGGTAGACAGAGACATAGAGCAGAAACGATAAAGCAAATACAATCAGTCTTTGAATTACCATCAACACCACAAGTCCCATCGTAACCCTTACATTTGGTAGCACTTGTTGGTCCTTCGTTTCGCTTCCTCCGCCAAGCCTTCACCTCCGTTCATCTGCCCGTCCGTCCGTCCGTCCGTCCGTCCGTCCGAAGCGTCACCGCCGAGTGCCGTCGCCGCTGAGTGTCATCTTCGCTGTGTGTCGCCGAAGTCGATTGTCGCCGCCGCCTAGTGTCGCCACCGCCGAGTCTTCTTCTCGCCGCCGCACCAATTTTCTTCTGGAGGCGAAACTTCATTTCGGTCGCGCATTGTCCCACGCGCCAACGGGTCAACATCCTATTGGCCCATACTGCTCTTCCGCGACACCCATCGTTCCTGTCACTCAACGGCAGCATTTCGACCCCCTCTCCGCCACCAAGCACGCTCAGTTGGCATTGTGCGTGGCTGACTGGAGTACCAGGTACCTCGTAACGGCTTGCCTAGTTGGCGTCGTTAGGGGCGTTTAAGAGTGAGTCCGGTCTCGGGGGTGTACCGGGAAGCTGGCACAACGCCGACTCAGGACTTCGTTGGGGCCTTTGTGATTGATTTGGTCAAGGGAATAGCGCGCCCCGGCCATCTAGTGACGACGTTCACGCGTAGGTGCCCACTGCACGATGGACGAGGCAACTTCCGCCCAGCAGTTTTTGCCTCTATCAGCACCATGATGAGAGAGCAGCAGCAGTTCATGGCACCAACAGCAGAGCTGCAGAGACAAATGGCGTCCACGCTGCAGCAACAACAGCAGCAACCAGCTGCCCAGCAGACCGACACACCAGCTCCTGCCAACTGCGAGTATCGTGCTGAGGGCATTACCATGCAACGGTTCGCGAGAACTAAAGAGGATGACGTTGGGGACTACATGTTCAGCGCCAAGCTCTATTATGAGTCGAAGAACATTAAGTATGATGCAGAAGCGCAACAGCAACGCCCACTGTCGCTACTGGTGGCGAACCTGAAGGGTCCCGCAGCAGCATGGTATCGCGAGTATGTTTCGCATGAAGAAAACTTCTTGCACGCTGTCACGCAGTTTGAAGAACTACTGACAAGCGAGTTTACGGCCCCAGATCGGCAAGAGCATCTTCGAGATCAACTGCTGCGACTCCGGCAGAAGAATTTCGGCTCTCTGGAGGACTATATTTCGTCGTTCCGCAGCATCATATGCAAGGTAGAAGACATGTCCTCCATCGACAAGGTCATGCACTTTCAAAAGGGCCTTCTCACCGACATCCGGCAAGAAGTAAAGCTGCGTCAATTTCGAAAGCCGACCGATGCGATTTAGTTTGCATTGATGTACGATCGGACCCATACAGTGTCTTCGCGTCCGCAAAGCCGACAGGGGCAGCCGCAGCAACGACGCTCACAATCGCAGCCACAGTCGGTGCAGGAACAACCGATGCCGATGGAGATCGGGAGCTCCCGCATTATCTCACGCGAGGAGTGCATGTGCCGCAATCTGTGCCTCTACTGCAAGGAGCCAGGACACCGACTGGCAGAGTGCCGGAAGCGTCAAGCTCGCAACGGTGGCCAAGGTGCAAGTCACCCTCATCAGGGACGCAACTCGTTCCGCGCCAACCAGAGCGCCTTCCACCGCATCGTCGATGAAGAGGAAGATGACGATGACGATGACGAGGATACTTCCGTCGAAGTGCTGGACAGCTTGCAGCTCAAATGATGTCGGTTGAAGCAAAGGCTTCGGCTCAGCTGAAGCTGTTGCGCTTTGAAGGCGTGATGAATGGTCAGCCAGTGCGAGTGTTGATTGACAGCGACGCAGAGAAGAATATCTTGCGCCCTGGACTGAGCCAGAATTACGTCGACGCCGCGAAGGTTACTGCGGAGCGTTTCGACGACACAACAACGCCAGCACGTACTGCTAAGCGATGTGTAGAGACTCTTACTTTCGACGGCAGAGACTTTTAAAACGTTTCGCTGATCGAGTGGGAGGCCGCGTCGACCCAAGATGTTATCTTGGGTCATCCGTGGCTCGTGCAGTTCAACCCCGCATCGACTGGCAGACAGGAGTAATGAGATTTCCGAAGACGCGAGCAGTGGTGGACTACCGTTCGGTCAGTGACAGCGTTGTTGCGTCGAGGACTGCTGTTGCTGCCGTAAAAGTGCGACCAGAGTCGCTTCAGCATCCGCTCCCTCTTGAACGCCGACAGCAACAGGAGGACCAAGCCAAGCACGCGTACTGGCAGCTGCCTCTACAGCCACGGGATTCCGCGCAACCGTGTCATCTGCTTTCAACAGAAGCCACAAGCAGTGACAGGAACGACGAGCCAGAGGCATCGTTATGTGCAGTCTCGGAAGCACGTTTTGAAGCTAAGGTGAAGGACAACGAATACGCAGAACTGTACCACGTCAACGTGAAGACTTCGCCAAAGGTAAGAACGGTCCCACCTCAGCTACAGCCAGTGCTAGAAGAGTTTGCAGACGTTTTTCCAGCCGAGTTGCCACCGGGACTGCCCCCGACACGTTCGATCGAGCACGAAGTCGTCTTGAAGCCAGGTGCGCAGCCCAGCAACCGAGCACCCTTTCGCCTTTCGAAGGTGGAACAGGACGCGCTGGACATATTCGTGGCTGAGCTGCTGAAGAAGAACTGGATCGAGCTGTCGGACTCGCCATGCGTGTCAAATATCTTCGGTGTGCCCAAGAAGGACCCAGTCACAGGAAAAATGCCGTCGCGCTTAGAGTGGTTGCATTCTAACAATCCGAGCATGCCCATTCGATGGGTTATTGACTACCGCCTCGTCAACGCTTCTTCGGAGATTGCAAAGATCCCACTTCCACACATCGAGCAGCTCTTTGATCGGATGGTTGATGCGGTTATCTTCACGATTCTCGATCTCGCCAGCGGCTACCATCAGATGCGTATGGCTCCGACGTCGAAGCAGTTCACAGCTTTTTGCACTAACCACGAGATATATCATTGGAACGTCGCTCCGATGGGATTAGCTGGTATGCCCGGCACGTGGACTCGTCTGATGCGCAAGATCCTGAGCCACCTACACTTCGTCGTTGTCTACTTGGACGACATATGCATCTTTTCGCGATCAATGACCGACCATGTTGAACATTTGCGGCAAGTGTGCGATGTTCTCCGCGTCCACGAGCTCTACGCTCGCCCAGACAAATGTGAGTTTGGTCAGAGTTCAGTGCATTTTCTGGGTCATACCATTTCGGCTACAGGATTGCATGTTGACGCTCGTAAGACCCGTGCCATTGCGGAGTGGTCGGAACCCGCGAACGTTAAAGAGTTGCAGCGCTTTCTGGGGCTCGCCGGCTGCTATCGACGGTTTATCCACGACTTTGCGACGCTGGTCTTGCCTCTGAGTGGTCTTGTGAAGAAGGAGGTTGACTGGATGTGGGAGGAATCCCAAAAGCGGGCGTTTAACGCATTAAGCTTGCCCTCCAGCAGGCTCCTGTACTGCGACTTCCTGACTTCGACAAATCCTTCATCGTGACCACAGATGCAAGTCACAGCTGTATTAGAGGTGTGCTTTAACAGCTGTATGAAGGTCAGGACTTGCCTGTGGCCTTTTACAGCAAGAAGCTGGACGTACACGAACTCAACTGGCCAGTTCATGAGAAGGAGCTCTTCGCCATCAAGCAAGCGTTGACGCGTTGGAGGCACTACTTGCACGGCACTCACTTTGACGTTGTGACGGACAACTCTGCTTGCAAGTGGCTCTTGCAGCATCCTAGAGTGTCTGGTCGGTTCGCTCGCTGGCTTGACTTCTTTGCCTCATTTGACTTCAAGCTTCACCATCGACCTGGCTCCCAGAATGTGGTCGCTGATGCTCTTTCGCGCCCGCCGATGCCTTCGCATAATTCGGGGAGAGATGATGTAGATCCGAATGGCACATCTGAACAGTACAACATGTCCATTTGTGCTCTACGCTTTTCGTGCTCAACCTGTTCGACGGTACGCACGACTTGTGCACGACGCACCGCGACCCATGACAAACTGATGACGATCTCGTCGCGCGACCAAGCCGTGATGCTCAGTGTCAAACAGCCTGCGTCGTTTGGGCACCAAACCGGAGCAGCTCAAGTACAGATGAAGATTCACGGAGCGTCGGTTGAGACTGCGACAACGGTTAGCTCAATTCAGCTTGATGATGCTACTGCAAAGTCCTTTCAGAAAGCATACGCCAAGGATCCGGTCTACACAAAGCTGTGAAAGACGAAGCGTGCTAACAGCGAGTACGTGTTCCATGAAGACCTCATCTATCTGAAAGCTGATGACAGTGTTCGTCGGCTTTGTGTGCCGAACCATAAGCAGCTCCGCTTGGATGTTATTCACAATGTGCATGACGCAGCCATTATGGCGCACCCTGGAGTCCGTCGAACGCAGCTAGCTGCTGCACAGTGGTACTACTGGTCGAACATGGACCTCGACATCAAGGCTTACGTCCAAAGTTGCGAATCGTGTATGAGGCACAAGTCGAGTACGGGGCGCAAGACCGGAAAGCTGCAGCCAATTCCATTTCCATCTGCCTGTTGGGACGTTGTCTCGACCGACTTCATCACGCACTTGCCCGTTTCGGATGGATTTGATGCTATCATGGTCGTCGTGGACAAGCTGTCGAAGCGTCCGGTCTACATCCTGACGCATACCACGGCAACAGCGGAGGATACAGCTAAGTTGTTCTTCAACCATGTCATTAGATACTATGGTATCCCATCGACCGTCATATCGGATCGTGACCCGAAGTTCACTTCAAAGTTTTGGACAGCGCTGGTGGGTTTGATGAAGGTCAAGACAGCGATGACGACGGCGCACCGCGCCCAGGCAGACGGGTAAACGGAAAGGCAGAACAGGACGCTCGAAGACTCGTTGCGATGCTCGATTTCGTATCACGGCAACGACTGGAACGAGCACTTGCCCATGATCGAGTATGCACATGCAACACTGGTGTCAAGCTCATCGAAACTGTCGCCCTTCTTCGTGGACACTGGTCGTCAGCCTAAAAATCCTTTGGGCAGCGCGGAGAAGACTGCGCCAGTGGCACAGTCACGCGTGGAGTACGCGTCTCGATTTGTGCAGCATCGCCAGCAAGTGATTGAGCGTGCACGCAAGAATTTGTTGAACGCACAAGAAGCCCAGAAAAATTTCTACGACAAGCGCCGCACAGAAAACCCGTTCAAGGTGGGTGACCTCGCATTACTGTCGACGTTTGACCTGAACATCTCGCATGCCACCGCAGAAACGACACTTCGCATACGCAAGTTTATCCCGCAGTTCATCGGCCCGTATACTATACTGGAGCTACAGGGCAATGTCGCACTGCTGGACCTGTCTGCCAACCTCAAGCACCTTAGTCCGCGCTTCAACATTGATAAGCTTAAGGTGTACAACAGCAATCCCGACCGCTTCGCGGAACGTGTGATTCCTAAGTCAACCCCAGTAATCTTCGACAATGATGGTGAGCAGCTGCACATCATCGAAGTGCTGATCAAGAAGCGCATCTTCAATCGACAGCCAGAGTACCTGGTCAAGTGGCATGGATTGCCGCATCACGAGAACACATGGGAGAGAGAACGCAGCATCAAACATGTGAGCCACTGGGAGTCGTTGCTCAGGGCACTTCGTCGTCGCACGCGATCACCTCGAGCTTAGTGGAAGTCTCTACATTTGTAGAGCTTTCGCTGTACTGTCCCCTACAAGAAGGGTTTACGGTACTACCAACTTCAACTTCATATTCCGGCTTCAACGTTCAAGGTATCGGTGCTCACTCAACTCGGGGAGTGTAATGATCTGCAGTGCAACAAGACATCATCCGATGAGTCCAACCGATGTAACGAATTCAGAGCTTGCATACTTACGGGGTTTGCGCAATGAGGCCGCTCCGGCGCGCCACAGCCAACCACCTGCATATAGCAGCGAGTGCCCAGAGGGTGCTCAACGGTAGACAGAGACATAGAGCAGAAACGATAAAGCAAATACAATCAGTCTTTGAATTACCATCAACACCACAAGTCCCATCGCAACCCTTACATCAATCGCCACGATACTGATCTTTCTGTACATTAACGCCAAGATTTTCGAGGTCCCTTCCGCATGAGCGCTGTTGGCAGTACATTGCGAAGTGGCGCCCTTGCTTGCCACACTAGGTTTGAAAGACGGGGAGCACTACCTGGGCTTCGATCGGGGGATCTAGAGGCGATTTTCTGTCAACGTCAACGAGCCGGGTAACTGGCCGGAGGGCGACCGGATCCGCCGCGCTGGCATGAACTCGTTTGAAAGCAGCACATAGTGACCAACCGCGTGAAAGGGATGGACCCGTTCATGATGACGGGCGAGGCCTGTCGTCCACCAGACCCGGCGACGCTGCGCCTTACGAGACCGTGGTCGTCGAATGCGCTGCTGACCGAGGCACTTTGCCAGAAGAGCTTCGACCGCGTGTCGATCTACAAGTGCGACCGCTGCGCCTACGGCGTGGACTTGATCCTGCAGCTCTGGAACTTACCCGCGTGAAAGTGTTGGACCTGTTCATGACGGAGGTGGAGCCGTGTACCGGAACCCGACGATACAGCGCCTCACGAATCTGTGTCCGTCGAAGGCGCTGCCGGAAGAGGCAGAGTGTCAGAAGCGCGTCGACTGCGAGCCATTTTAAATGTGGTTCTACGGTGTGCACTCGATCCTTCAGCTCCGGAACTAAGAGCAGAATTCCCTGGTGGTGGGACCAATAACCCTAACAAAATTTGTCCTAAAAAAGGACAAAATCTGTGTGGCCGAGGCAGACTCCGAGCGATTTTTGTCTTTATCGAGACGGATAAGGACAAACGCCATACTATTTGTGAAGGGTCGCCGTCTCGGGACAGTGTCACTTATAACATATCGCACATTGAACTACTATATAATTGCTCAACGCGATATCCTACACAGCTTCAATTTTAGTTGTGTCCTCAATTTTAGGACAAACGCCGTTTGCGATATTTCATAAATGACATCTATTGCGAGGTCACTTACGTGCGATTGACGACACCTCTGTGAATGTGAGTGGCATGCACATGTAGATGAAGGTCAGAGGGTTGCAGCCATGCCCTCATAAATCACCTCCAGCAAAAATGATGTCAAGAGAGCCCCCACGAAATTTGTCCTCTTTTTGTCATCAAAACAACTTTGTTGGGGATAAGAACTGAGAGGTTACAAACTACACGTATACGCACAGAGTCGCGGTTGTAACAAAATTGCTGCATTTTGTACTATATGTGCGAGGTAAATCAGGGATTGCAATTCTCCCTTTGCCGTGGAATTCTGTAGATAGAAATGCTGGTCGACGACGGTCGATCGGTTGTAAAGTATACATTGCACCTAGCTGAAGATCTCTGTTTTGCGATGTGGGGTCAGATGACTGCCTTCCTACATACTTGCGCAGAGAGATGCAACAAGCGCCAAGCCAAAGGTGCGGCGTAATTGATTACGTTTACGAAATGAGTGACTAAGGGACTCGGCTATGGTACATCATGCTGTAAGGACCAAATGTCAGTATATAACAGGGGACAAGTGAATAGTGGTCCTTCGACATGTGTTGTCGATGACAGAATCATCCAATGCACTCGAGCTGCAGTACACTACAGATGAACCCCTCATTAGTGATCCCCAGACCCACGCGTGACCACGGCGTGGCATACAAAGCTAAGTAATTATTACTAAATCCCCTCTGACGTAATATGGAATAGAAAATCGACAAATATGCCTCCAAAAGGGTGTTTACTATGGAAAATTCACCATCGTTGTGTGATTAGGTGTGTTAAGCCGTCATAACCGCAACAAATCAAATCAAATGAAGTTCTGCATTGACCTCGGCATAATCGGCCCTTGCGTATCCCCCAATTCTTCTCGGAATATTCGCTAGATTTCACGAAACCATCTCACAAATATGTCTGGCACTCCGGCACGAGCTAAAATTATCGCGAGAAAATGATATAGAAGTCCACATAGTTAGGTTGAGTGTTCTATTAGAGCTGTTTCGTGCAGAGGGGTTCAGGCGTGCACGAAACTCAGAGTAGGACTATGCGCTGTAATTTTTTAGGAATAGGCTGTCGTGCCTACATACGACAACAATCCAATCGGCAACCTACGTGCGCACGCGCAACTAGCGGCGAAGCGCGCCATCGCCCCTTACTGACGAAGGAGGACTTCCGAAGAACTTAGGGCAGCCCGAGGAGTAGCACTTTGGGTCAGTCCGGCCGTCCCCGTCACGCAGTTTACAGAGAGTTCGAATTGGTTGACGAAAACGACAAACGAGCGCTCAAAGGCATCGCCTGTAGAAATCGTGAAGTTACTCTCTGCAAAGTGCAGCCTCGTTGTGAGATTATTAATCACGCTCTGTACGACTGCCCTGCGATCCCATCCGAGCATCGTCGTGAATGAGAGGGCTTCGCTAGAGCATTCAAGCGCCAGAAGCGAATTAGACAGCAGCAGAAGGAGGCCAACGCTATTTCCCAGGAAGCTAATATTTCAAGAATGTGGAGCAAACTTCATTGTTTGTCGCCAGCCCATGATCGAGGGCGTGGCGAGGCGGTTTTGCAGCGAGCGAGCAAATTCGAGAGTGAGCTCTTTCCTAGCATGCAATTTGTTATCCTATTTTCTATGGCGTAATAAGAGGCGCCGTTGTTGAACTTGCGCATTGCCTGATGACTTGCCTTCCGGAAACACAGGTATCCACCCTGGATACCCCGCATTTTCAAGAAAGCAAATACGCCAATAATGTGGGGCAAACTTCATTGTTTGTCGCCAGCCCATGGTCGATGGCGTGGTGAGCGGCCCCACAGTAAATTGTGCTTAGTGCGACGTCGGTCTTGGGCATGGCCTATACGATCCGGCTCGACATGCCTATCATGGCTTAAGCAGCTTGTACCGGATACTCCTCGTAGCAATTGCTCATCCATCTGCCAAGCATCTTGATAGACAGGCTGTCTGCTTCTCCACCGAGTAAAGCTGTCGCTTCACCCACACGAATTGAGAGCGTAGCGTATTTGTTCTCTGGCACACCAGTAGCCATTTGCCCCTTCTTGAATGCGGTCGACACCTCTTTGCTGCTTAAGTTTGTGCATAAATGTACGTCGTCTTCACTTCGTAGTGCCCGCCTCGCCCTTTGAATGTGACGTAAGGCGGTTCTTGGGCATAGTAACCCTTCACCTGTCACATGCATCGTTCTCCATGCCCCGCGGCCATATTGGCCATTTTTGGAGCCTTCCAGTCCGATGGAAACTGAAGTTGCTTGTAGATTTGGAGTGGGGTTGCACTTTTGATCGGAGAAGAATAAGTTCTTTGATTTCAGTCGGTAGTCGACCATCGATGCGAATGTACTCGGGTCTTCGCAGCAAGAAGAAGTAGGCAAGCACGACGGTACCCCACAGAAGCTGGCTGCGTGGCTGAGAGAGGTCGAGCCGCCGGTGGAGAATCCGCAGGAATGCCGGGGTGATCGGGTGCTTCTTAGTGACAGGGTCTGACAGTCGTTTGATGCCGTTGAGTAGGATCTGGAAATCTGGCGACGAAACGAGATCGACTCCGAGATTACATCGGTGACACAACTTGACTATCGGGAGCTTGCGTTGGATGGTGCCGTACTGGTTGCCGCGGCCTTGCCGATTGCATCCGTATCGCCAGCAGTAGATTGCGTAATAGCCAAGTCGTGAGTTGACGGTTCGAAGGGATCCAGTTAGCCATGGCGACCACTGCATTCGTCATGAAAACGAGCACCACTGTAGCCAACTAGATCGGTACTTGGTAGCGGTAGAGCTTGCGATGGCGTGGCGATGGAGCATCGCTCCCATAGCATGCAGAGATCATCGAAGGGTGGACGAATAGGAATCTGCGTCCAACCAGCACACATGTTGGCCCACAGATTGTACACGGGATGATCAGCACGCCAAGCCCGAGACCCTGCATCGACCATCGTATTCGTCTTCCCGGGGATGTGCGTCGCCGAGCACAGAATGTCGTATTGGAGTTTGGCGAGCGATAGCAGCCTGTTGTAGATCTGGGCCAGCGGCTGTTGGCTGGCCCGGCGTGTTGTCCAGGCCACAGCACTGGGGTTGTCGAATAGAAAGCGCACGTGGACTGGGAGGCGCGTTGCCAGACGTGCCCACGCTGGACCCCAGTGCAGAGCAGCGAGAACGCACTCACGCGTTCATGGAAAAGTTGGACTTGACGGCGGCCGAAAACTGGAGCCGGATGAATTGACGTAGCCTGGGCTCTAGCACGCAAATCCCATCGTTGGATGCGTCCATGTGCACGTACACAAATACTGCTGACACGTCGCCGAAGTACGAGACGGGTATGCCGTTGAACTTCGCCTCATGATGGAGGATAGCTCGAAACCACCGTATGTCATCGAGAGCCACGTCTGAAACACGGCGCCGACCCTGACTCGAGAGCGACGACGCGACGTTCTGCAAACACTTAAATAAAGCACGAGCCGGTGGACAGCATGATGCAAAGTGGCGCAGAGTGCCAAGAAGCCTGAGCAGACTCGTCTTCGAGGTGAAGCCAGCACTCATCATCTCTTCAACACGGAGCTGATCCTTGTCGATCTTATCGTGAGGTCTGAAAACAGTTCCACTTGCTGTATCCCAAAGTAACTCGAGTGCCTTGTCTTATATGAACCATCACGTGAATTAACGCTCGTTGATTGCGTCGGGGCCCAGCACGCACGCGATTGCTTGACGAAGTGCTAACTGGACCCGGAAGCACCTGGTGCGATGGTCAATCTCAACACATGTGTGATCATCGCACCAGAAATTACCCACGAAGGGATCACGTGTGGTCGCCATAGTAGTTGCGTACGAGCATGCTTCTTCGTATCCGGCGTTGATTAAGGCACCGGGCAGGTAGTGCCAGGCGGGAGAACCGCACCACCCCAATGACAAGCCGATAACGAGATAGTTGACGAGGACGAAGGCAAACAGGTGGAAATGATTTTCGTGCACGGGAACATGACTGAACGCGCCGGATACGTCTCCGACCAGCATCAGGATTCGAGCGTCGGGGTTTTCGCGTCTTAGAGCCGCAATACGTCGGGCAATATCCCCCGGAGTGATATCAGGAAATTTTGTGCGATCGGTGAATGCGTTGACAGACGCTTCGTCCAAGAACGAGTATTAATTGATGATCGGAATATCGCCGTCTCCCTCTACATCTTTCGTGACGACTCCAAGAAGGCTAATAACAAACTCTGGTCACATGTCGAGGTGCGATGCGTCGACAACCAAGTATCGGCCTTGACGCTTACCCTTACCTATATGGCACCACACGTCGCTCAAATGACCCTGAACTGAGCTGCGGTTGTGCGGACGGACAGACTGCCTGTTCGGCCGATTTGATGTCCATTCTGGCGTGACGCCTTCGCGTACCACACGGTTCCTACGGTGACGAATCGTGTTTAGGTCAGGATTTTGAGGAGGAGACAGCTCATAGAGCTGCTTATTCGGCCTTGGGTTGGTTGCCGTCTGACCCCGATCAAGGCGGACGAGCGCAGGTAGCGAAAGATTAGCGGTTTTGGCCAATCGCGACGTGAACGCGGACAGCTCCACATCGAGGCCTTCATCCATCTGACGGTTTTGGTCGGGATACGGAATTCTCCACTGCGCACCGACTCCAGCTATATTGGTCGCGGTCTCCACCCGACATCGTGCACTCAAACAGTGTAAACTCTCCAAGCATTTGGCGTGAGCTGGGTACGTATGAAGTCATCGCTATCTTCTACTGGAAGGATTGAGTACTGCACGATGGTCGGTCTGGAGGCCCCGCCAATTCAGAGGTCAGCAAACTCTGAAGCTAAGCCTCCGTACGTCTGCATGATGAACTGTCTGACTTACGATGGCAGCGTCGTCGGGCGGAAATGGACGCGCTGACTGGAGAAGCACCGTCCCACTACGCCATTGCCAGTGCACCCCGACTTGTACAGATGCTTCATGCACAACGTAAGAGAGCCTTGCTCCGCTAAGACGCTCAACACAGAGGATGGAATGGGACTGACTTTGGACTGACGTGTGTTACGTGTTCCAAAAGACGTATGAGCCTGCAGCACCGGTTTGGCATCGAGTTGAGCAAATAGTGCTGCAATACGTTGTTGTTGCTGGTCGTACTAGAGCTCGGATACGTGCGCATCCTTGAGCGAAAGTGCTTTCGCCACAGCGGGGGCCACCGACAACCTGTCAGATACAACCAGGATGCGGTATTTTACGAGCTTGGCGTCAATCCAGAAGAGCAATAGCCGGTAGATTTCTTAATCCGGCTCACCGCGTCGGCAAAATGTGGCCGCATTGGAGAAGGCGCGGCAGAATACGCGCAAGTTACTGAGCGCGTCAACTAGGCGAGCGTACGTTGGTGCCTTCAGCACCGACTGGATAGTGTTTCGTCGGGAGAAGTCGGTCATGTTGACCAACTGCCGACCAGTATGCGGTGGCAGGGCTGATGTGACTCGGACCAAATGCATGACGGAGAGTCCGCGATCGCCAAACCAAAAATTATAAAGGCCTCGAAGTACAGGCGGTGTAGCGCGGAATCGAGTGACTCGGGCTTGCTGAATGGGTTCAAGTACATACTGGGTGTGTTGTCGATCAGCCCGATGACGGTGTAGATTTGGCGCTCGACTACGGAGGGTCGTTAAGCTGTGGCAGAGCGCCCACGTCCTCCAATCTCGTCGAGTTTGTCCTGGGACCCATGAGAGCGAGATCAGCGTGGTTGTGGAGCGGGCGATTCATATGCAGGACATCAAGTAAGGGTACGTCGACCCAACTTGGCCCATAATGTTACGAATGAACTTTTCTCGGGGACTAGGCATCGAAAAAAGTAAGAGCATCCCCGGAAAGCTACGTGTTTGGGCTATTATTGGGAGTGCTCAGAGCAAAGGCTGGAGTGAAATTGAGGTAGCACGAGTCAGTTGAAATGTTTATATATATTCAAAACCTATTTTGGTTTTGGGTCGCATCTTGTCACCCCCTGCCAGCTGGTTTTCCTAGCCATAATCTCCAAAGATTTGACTCAAAGATATACTCAGTCACCTCAGGTGTCGCTGTCGCACCGACAGAGACCATCTCCATTTGTTAGTCCGTTTACGCGCTCGTTTTGCTGAGGTCTTGCGGGACTTAGTATCTTCAGCCCGGCGAGCTAGAGCTTCCTCAGCACGCTGTTGTTTCAGCTCTTGTTTTTGGCGTTGTCGTTCGTCTTTCTCCGTTACCTTTTGTCGGCCACGTTCCGCTTTAGCCAGATCCCTCACTCTTTTCTTGGCCTCCGCTGCTTTCTTTTTGGATTCAGCTTCTAGGACTCTCTTCTGGAATCAAGCGCTCTCTTTCTCAACTTTCGACATGCGCTTGATTTCTTCAGCTTCACGTTTTGCTGAAATCTTTAACTCTTCAGCAGCGATACCATCGGCGTGGGTAAGTAAACGCTTTGCTGTCATCTTGATCAGCGTCTTGTTATTAGCGTCTTGTTGGGTGATCGTTTTCTCACGTCTTTCCGTTTTCTAGGTCATGATTGGCAATTGTGTATCCCCTAAAATTGTCGAAAGGTATGCTGTCGTTACTCAGAAAAGCTGTTGTCCTTCTGCATCGACATCGTCGGCTGAAAACACGTTTCGAACTGCTACAAATTTCAGTATTTTGACTGTAGCTCAGTCTCCGCATTGCAGATTACATTGGCTTTCGCCATCGCCTTGTCCTGGATACTGGCCATATCTCCGTGGATTCTCATGGAGTTAACGAACTCATTAACGCGTCACCAATAACTTCAGCTCTGCAGTGACGAGGCAAGTTTTCGGCGTTGTGTTTCAGTGACCAGTCCTTGATCGTATCTTGCCATTCGAAAGCATCCAGCATCGAGAGGCTGCAAAATATGATTCATGTCACGGCCTTGGCTCCGACTGCTGATCCAGACAGTCCGAGGCACAGGAATTTGAAAGAGTCAGGGCAAGCCCCAGCCCAACTAGTATATGAAATGAGTGGGGCTTGACCCAAGACTTATCGTCCTAGACCCCAACCCAACCACGACTTGAAACGGTTGGAGTCCCACAGACTTGCGATCCGAGCTTCACAGCGAAGGAGCACCTTAGTACACCTACTCAATTGGCGGCAGGCTTGACTCCAAATCGACTTGCGTGTTACAGGGAAAATTGAACTCTGTTTATAGTTTAACACTAGCGTATTTCTGCATGCGTTTCTAGTCGGTGTGTGGTCCACACCAAATCACTTCACTGACTATCACTTGATTTCAGTATGGGGCGAATCTGGGTACAAATGTAATCGATTAATTCTTTGCCGAATATGAAGCGGTCCTCGAGGAATTCCATATTCCACCGGAGCAGATCTACAACTGCGACGAGACTGGTGTGGATCCTCAAGGAGGTACATCAAAGGACGTGTTTGCATCCGCTAGGAGCTAAACACGCATCTGTTCGTCGAGGTGCGAATCGAGAGAATACAACCGTTCTCTTGTCTGTCGGTGCTACGGGCAATACGGTAGCACCGCTGTACATTTTCAATGGTGAATCGTTGCCTAGCTACTTCTTGCACGGATCGCCTCCTGGTAGTGTTGCGACTGCGACTTCGAATGCATTATCGACTGTGTGGTAATCGAAGCCTGGATCGACCACTTTTTGACGTTTGTACCTGCAGCACCTGATTCTCTTGATCTTGGATAACCACGTCTCCCACTCAACTTTACCACTTCGCCGCAAGTTTATCCAAATGGGCATCCAGCTACTGAGCTTCCCCGCACATGAAGACTGTACAAATGAAGCGAAGGACCAAGTGGTGACCTCGTTTGTGGATTGTCTCCCCAAGGGAGTGGTGCGCGGTTTGCATTGTGGGTGTCTTGGATTGAGCCAGTTATCCAGGACCGGAGCCCCGTTTGACACTGGTGTAGCCCTATCCTCGGCTTACAAGAACAATGAATTACGTATTTATGACGTGGAACTCTGCTATTTGGTTTACTGCTATTGTTTCATTGTGTGGAGCGTGCGTGAGCTTCTGGGCCTGGAATCACGTGTCTAGTCCTGGAATATCTTTGATTTTCCCTGGATTTGGACACGGATCCTGAACGAAGCAGTCTCGACCAAGTCACTCAAAACTTCTCAAGTCGGTGGGGGTGCCCCGGGTTAATCGAACCTTCAGGGATTACACTAGGTACACGCCAATCCTAGACAAGGAGTCCTGGGCCAGAGGTTTCTGACCTGGGCATTTCAGTCTAGGAGTATCTGAATAAGGGCCGTTATCTCTTGGACGAAAAGGTTCACCTCCTCGTCTCACCTACGGCACCCTCGCACGCCGCTGGCGTTGCCACCGGCTTCCGGTGTGAGTGTTGGAGAGACTGCCGTCGCGGACCCAAGAGACCTAAAGGGCTTGCGTCCGTCCGTAAAACAGAGCCTGTTAACCTTATTGAGGATAACGCATCGATACGCCAACGCGTAAGGGACGCAATGGCGGAAGCACATGACAAACAAAAGAAACAAGCGGATCGCCACGGGCGTAAAACACACATGTGTTTGAACTAGACAATTTTGTTTTATTAAACGCTAAGAACCTTCCTACACATGCAGTTTCTGGGGTGGGAGGCACGAAGCTCCGTCCACGCTTCGTCGGGCCATTCACGATCATAGGCGACCACGGGAATGCGTACACGCTGGACTTGCCGTCAGCAATGGCGACACATCCGACGTTTTACGTCAAGATGCTTAAGTACCCCTCGACGGAGGATCTGGGTCCCGAGGAGCAGCCTGATCCGCCGCGAACTGGCGCAGAGCGCGCTCCAACACTCGCTGCATCACCTCCTCCTGCGGGAGGGCTATCGGCGGTGCCTGAGAGGTAGCAACAGGGAGTTCCGTCGGCGCAGATGTCGTCGGAGCGGTCGCAGGTCTTACATCGCGGTTCTCCAGCGCCGCCATGCGGTCATACAACGACCGAAGCCACCCCCGGTGGTCGGCTAGGGCGCACAAGACGTGATGGCCGAACCGCTCCGCTCCCTCAATGCGCTCAAGGAGCCGACGCTGTTCATCGTCCATCCGGGCGAGGCGCTCTCGCAGACCACAGTGGTCATCCGATATCCCATGCGCAAGGCGCCGATTATCCTCCGTCTGGGTCTCCAGAACGTCATGACGGTCGCGCAGACCAAGCAAGTCGGCTCGCTGGACCTCGAGGAGGGACTGACAACTCTCCACGGCCACAGAGGCTCTGCAGCTGATGAGACGATGACGAAGGCACGCCACCAGGAGGAGCAGCGCCGCGTGACACGCTCCTCGACCGAGTCGAACGCCCCCTTGAGACCACCCCTGCCTCTGTTGGACGGCGAGGGCGAGCCACGCTATCTCGGGGAGAAGCTGCTCCGCCGTCGTAAGCGCGGTGGCGCCTACCAGTATTTGATGAAGTGGCGCGGCTATCCGAGTGCTCATAGTACGTGGGAGCCGGAGCATATCCTCGTGGAGGACTGCGCCGACATCGTGGCTGCTTTCCAGAGCTCCCACGAAGCTGGTCGGCGCTGACAGCGCCGAGAACACTCTTTTGCTCAACCGGCTGAGACTGCTGCGACGTCTGCACCTTCCTCGAATATAACGTTCGGCGTCGGCAGGTCCCGCTCAAATACTCGTACGGTTCGCCATCATCTTCGCCATTCGAAAGCGCAGACGTTGCTGAGCGAGCCAGTCCAGCCGATGCGGCGATCGAAGGAACTCCCGAACGGGATACCCCAAGTGCTGAAGCCAGCCTTCGAACAGGAGCTCGCTATTCTGGTGATTTACGGGGTATCCTCTTAGAGGACAAGAGGACATTCTTCATAGTGCTCCACGTGATGGCTCGGGCGTCGACTCTCATCGCGATAAGCGCCATACTCCGAGGGAGTCCACACCGCAGCGCCAAGAGTTGTTCGCGAGTCCGAGGGACGCTTTTTCGGTCGCGCTTGAGCCTCCGCTGTTGGTTGGACTTACCCGGTGCCGCGTTTATCTGGCTGAGAAGATGCTGGAGATTGGTGGGTTAGAGATCCGCAGCGGGGACATCGTCTCCAGGGCAGATGTTGGAGATGACTCGGTGGCAGGAGTTGTCTGCGGCTCGTGCCGTCGAACGACCGCCACGGCCTCAACGGCAGCACGGCTGCGCGGCGTACTTGGGCCTCCGGGGCGAATGGCTCGCTGAGCCGAAGTCAGTTGCGGCGACGTGGGCGGGGGCGTTGCTTCCTTTGGGCACTGCCCCTCCTCCGCATCCGACGACTCGTAGTCAACATCGCCGGAGGCGTCTTCAGGATCTGCATCGTCGGTAACAGGATGCGAGGATGCTGCCTCGGGCACGCGGGGTGCGGGCTTGGTGGCCCCACGGGCTTCTCCGGACACTGCTTCGGCTTCCGAGATCTCGTCCCTCTCGCTTTGGAGAGCCTCGTCAAGCGCATCATCCTTCAAATCCTCGGAAAATCGTCGGCCGTGACCGTCGGAATGCCTTGGAGACTGTGGTGTGATCCAGAGCTATCGCTATCACAATCGTCGTAAGGGCGTGGGGGGCTGACTTCGTGGCGTTTGCGTCGCCGCGCAGCGGCCCTCGCGTATCGGGCTCGTGCGCGGGCGATCGCAGCCTCTCCAGCCGCAGAAGGCTACGTGGGTGGGGTCTTCGTTACACCCTTGTCGTCAGATGTGTCGGCAGGCGGGGTAGTCATCGCGAAAGGCCCGAGAGGCAGGCTTGAGCATGTCGGCGTCAGTCGCGGTATGAGGCAGTGCCTCGAGGTCGTTGACCACGCTGCTGGATTCACCGGTCTCCGGATAATGTGGTGTTTCCCGTTTGGGTGTGGGAGGGTGTAACGGGGCCACGCAATGGCTAGCGCAGATGGCGCGGGACCAGGACAACAGAGTTTGACCCGGACGAACGGGATCGCGTCATCTGATTAGCCTGGGTCTTTGTGGTTCACACATCGGCTGTTACGTACGCACAACAGCTAAGTACGGATGTGTGGCACACACTGCGGCTCCTAGCTCGCGTTAGTTAACTTAAGGCAGTAAGGTAGTTGGGGGACACTCATTCGGGTGAGTGGCGCAGAGCATAGCATAGCAAGGGAAACAGTCAGAGAGTGTTATTAAAAACGACAGTTTAACTCTAACCCGAAAGTTCGCAAGTCGCTTTGGTAGTCGGTACCTTAGGCGGCAGTAAAGGCAGGGCCTTACTACTTCACAGCAGAGACCCCTGGCGTCTGCTGCGGTTAGCGTGTTAACGCTTCCTCTCACCAAGGTGCGTGTGACCCCCGTCACACGATTGGCCTTCGGTGCATGTCAACGCCGGTATGAATCGGCACGTTCAGCAGCAAGTCTTTGCTATCATGAAAATGGCGTACTCGGACTTGCTTCGTGTGAGCATGGTCACGATCTATTTCGCAGCATCGGAGTAGAAAAAATAACAGTAATGTCAACAGTATTTTAATTAGTTATATAAGTAGCAATATAAGCATCAAGGCCAACAGCAATGCAAGCTGCACTGGAGGCACCAACTATGCAGCGTTGGAAGCACCCATACAATTAGCAATACAAGCAGCTAAACAAGCTGCTGTGAAGCAGCTACTCAGGCATCGCTGCTAATTTGTGTTTTTGTAGCTGAGAGAACCCGTGGACGAAGATCGACAGAGACTCAAGAACGCTGCAGTCTTTAGCGCCTTCGTGGTGTGGCTTGGAAACAGAATAGTATTTGTTTACTGATACATGGAAATTCCTCGCACAGGGTAATAGCAGCTACGAAAAATCCTCTTCTTAGTGGTATTCATAAAGTTATACCCTCTAGATAGTGCTGAGAGACCCCTGTCCCTGTGGCCGTGGCTTACAAAACCAAGTCAAAACTTCCTCCGACCTCTAGATTGAACTTTGTGATACAAATACCTCGCGTATCACTAATTAGAGGGGCTTAACTGTTAAAGTCGGCCATTCCGTGAAGCACGTTGAAGTCTACCAAGGACATTTGCTGTTTACGCTTCGCTTTCTGTCTAACTTCTCTCTAAACGCACTCTGCATCGATCGGAAGGCTCTCACAGCCACGGATGACACACCCAAAGCATCAGCGTGAATAAAGAGCTTAGCCATCCACTGCAGTCGATCGTGTAGTTCCTCGGCAGTAATGATTGCGACTGTCGACCACACGCAAGGGTAAAAAAACAGCCTGAAAATGAAGGCGCGCAAGCTGGAACATCTTCTGAGCCCAGTGCAAGATGGCTTTGACTGGTAGAGGGATAGTCGTCCTTATGACGAATCTGTAGCCGCTGGACATTGGTGAGCCTGATGCGGATGCTGGATGGTTTAGATGGCGATGTCATTGTGTGAGCTTCAGAAATGAGCTTCGGCCAGTAAGCTGAACTACGATATCGCCGCCAGTGCAGCATCAGAAGGTGAACCGCAGCTACCAATGTCAATTGTACCTCATGCTAGTGATAAAAAAACTCTTCCCAAGGCTATCACTAAGAAGAGGATTGTCCGTACTAGCGAGTAATTTGTAGCATACAGCTTGCAAGAATATCATTCACTAGACGTTCGATCAAAAATCGTTGGCCCAGGAAGGAATTTCCATATCTCCCTAAAAAGCTCTGAGATTTGTCTTTTGGACGGTGAAACCTTTATTTCGGTTTCAATCAGTGAAAACATATTTGTTGTGTATTCTTAAGTTTATACTATTACTGCACAAGTGGGCTGGGCGGTCCCTGCTCCGAAGGCCGTGTGAGGTGCCCCCAGGA
Organism: Phytophthora constricta; assembly: GCA_011947335.1. Classification (NCBI taxonomy): domain Eukaryota; phylum Oomycota; class Peronosporomycetes; order Peronosporales; family Peronosporaceae; genus Phytophthora; species Phytophthora constricta. The sequence continues at coordinate 76,347 of JAAVTI010000155.1, forward strand.
GTACCGGTGGGAGTGAAAACATATTTATAGTGTGTTCTTAAGTTTATACTATTACAAGTTGCTGATTGCACAAGTGGGCTGGGCGGTCCCTGCTCCGAAGGCCGTGTAACACTGCCGAGGTGTCACCGAATCACTAAGCAAGGAACACCGTGGATTTGGACTTCAGCACCGCAAAACAGGCCTTCAGCACCGTGTTTGGTGTGCACCACGCTCAGGTTGGGGCGACTGCTTCATAAGATGTCAAGGTCCACACCAGTTCGGTCGCATCTGGTTGGCTTCCCAACACCATCACACGAGCTATAAATAGCTGCGTCCCACGAAGAGCCATGCCAAAACCTACAAGGTGCAGACTTATGGTAGTTCTGCAGGGTGCATATATATGGCAATTCTGCAGGGTGCAGAAGTATGGTAGCTCTGCAGGATGTAGAAGTATGGTAGCTCTGCACTATACTCAATACAAATGAGTTTAAGTCGGTGATAAAGCCCACTTTTCCGGTGCTGAAGCCGATCCAAGCTGTGATTTCGACTCGGTGATAAAGGCCGTTTCCGGGGAGATGATACTCGCACTACCCCAAAACTCCAGCGGCACTACCCCGTGCCATGTTTTCGGTACGCGAAGCGGTACACTGCAACTTAGGAGCACGTTTTGGCAGACAAGCTTCCGCACGATTTTCATCCAAAGCTCAGTTTAATTAAAACTTCAAACGGAGTACTAAATTTGCACTGCAGTTGAACGGAACATCGTCTGCGCCTAATAGTTTTCATTTTCGATCTTGCTTACATCGCACCAACTACTTCTTCACATCCTTCGTCTTCAATAATCTCGATGCCAGATTTATTACCACCTCCAGCATAAACGTATCAATCTCGACACGAAGCCCATGAAGCCATGAACATCCATGCCCGGCAGCATGGGTACGCTTTAGTTACAAAGAGCACGTTCAATGACAAAGCAGGCAATGTTCGACGCGTCACCTACGTGTGTGACCGACACGCATACAGACTGCACTGAAAATCGTGCGGAAGCTTGTCTGCCAAAACGTGCTCCAAAGTTGCAGTGCACCGCTTCGCGTACCGAAAACATGGTACGGGGTAGTGCCGCTGGAGTTTTGGGGTAGTGCAGTATCATCTCCCGTTTTCGCAGTGCTGAAGTCCGAATCCGCGGTGCTGAAGTTCAAATGGGCAGTGCTCCCGGCGGTCCCTCCCCTCCCAGAGGAGGCCTGTCTCCTCGCCATCTGCGTAAGGGCAGTTGGGAGGGAACGCTGCGGGGTTAGCCTAATCCAGGTGGCACCCAATGGGTGGCAAGGTTAGCGGAAGGGTCGAAGATGAATGAAAAGTACCGGTATGGCCCATACCGGTTTTTATTGAGGGAAATCACCCCGATTCCCTCAGTAACCAGTTTTTAAGATCGTCGTTTTTCCCTCACCTAAAAGCTCCATCCAGAGTCGACCCAGTACAACTCAAGCGCGAAGAAGCAGCAAGCCTCGACCAGCACTAGCCCACGAGTGTGTGCATCAGCAGCACGACCGCGCCGGCCTCGTCCAGCAGCAGCAAGACCGCGAGGGCGTCCGCCAGCAGCAGCAAGACCGCGAGGACTGCGAGTAGTGCGGCATCGCAATGCCTTCAAATGCCAAAACACCGCACGAAACTTTCGGCTCTTATGTTGGTCTCCGGTCCGCTCGCTGCAGATAAAATTCACTAGCTGATCCTTTCCAACGACTACGTCGTTAGGGGTCCGTCGCAGTGATGATGACAGACGCTTGTGCTTTCATCCAAGACCGTGGACAAATTGCCATTGATGCATTAGACTGACTAGATGAGGAGACGCGTACATCATGCATCCGATCGGTGGCTGAGCTTTTCGCCGGCCTAGTTGAAGGCATCGAAAAATTGTAGCGACGCGAACGTCTCGGAACGAGTCCAGCTCAATGGAGCTTCCACCGGTATTACCACACCAACTTATGAACATGCGAACGGCTACGTTATGCAAAGTAGTCAAAGAACACGAGTCAAGGCTGAAGGCTGGTGGTTGGACTGATGATGAGATTTTTACGATTGGGAAAGCGACCACCAGGGACTCCTGGAAAATGTTCGCCACGATGAAGTCCTCCGCACGAAGTTAGAGAAATGCAGCGACAGCAAACCAAAATTCGAGGATGTGTGGAAGATGCTGGACGGGCGATTTCAGACACTACAGCATTTCTGTGGGCGTTGGCCACAGTTTTTCCAAATACGGCCACCGTAGAGTCCGCTTTCTCGGTCATTGGATGGAAGCGGGACGAGTATCGACAGTATCTTACCGATTTCTTGCTTGAAGGCATCCTGCACTCGAGAACTCGTTTCCTCACTTGCTGTGAAAAGTGACAGCATTATCGAACAGTAATGCATACATTTGAATACATTTTACCTTACGTTCACTATTGTCTCCTATATCCCTCACTGACCCTATTTTAACTTGCCCTGTCGACCCGATATTAAGCTAATCGCGGGAAATTCATGATTTCCCTCAATTAAAGAGGCCTGGGTATTTGGGTTTGCAGAGGATTTTTTTGCGGAAGGAAGTGCAGAGACACTGCAATCCCTCATTTACCTCGCACAAATAGTACAAAGATGCATTCACTTTGTTACAGTTGCGACTATGTGCGTACATGAGTATGCACAGAGACGCGATTATAGCACCTTTGTACTGTACTATCTGTGCAAGGTAAATCAGGGATTGTAATTTTACTTTGCCGGGGAATTCTGTATATGTGAGGGATGGTTCTTGTGGAGGATATCTTGTATATTGAAGCTTGTGAAGCAGAAGGTAAAAACCGTAGTGACGGCAAAAGCCGAAGTGAGGACTTGAGAGTCTGGAGGTTCTCCACCAACCATTCACTTAAGTAATAAACTGTAGGATAATCTTAAACTATAGAGATGCATACGCACATCAGAGATGCTAACTTTGACAGAAGGGGCTGAGGCAAATCGACGTGGGTTATCCGCGGGAATTTGCACAGTGTGCAGCCAGTGAACGAACGAGTTGTTCGTTGTCGTCCCATTTGATTAATGTTTCCTTCGTTGTCCTGCATGTTGATAAATTTTATCAACATGCACGACAACGAAGGAAACATCACTGCCGAAGCAGGCCAGGAATTGTCATATACTTAAGCACAGAGTATTAGTAGCAAGGAATTTGTAGCACAGCTCGCAAGAATATCATTCACTGAACATTCGATCAGAAACCGTTGGCCCAGGACCTGGGCCCCAGGTACTGAATGATCCTGCTAAGATGGTGGCCTTCGTGTGGCATAGACAATGCCGCAAAGTGCACTATTTGGTTCTATCAATGCACATGGTCTATTTGAGAGATTCGGGAATAATATCGTGTACCAGCTACTTACTGATCACATGAGGGACAACCAACATAGTGCCCAGCTATTGAAATCGAGACCTAGTGAATCTCGGCATTTGCACGGGATGGTGAAGCTCTTCTTATGTTCTTCTCGTGATGAAACGGCGTTTCAAACGCTGCACACACACATACATGCCTAACAGCGGGATGAAAAGATACCGACAAAGCTACGAGGTACAGTAGTAGAAACGATGGTGTATGGGCATGACACATTTTTAAGCTGCGGACAGGGGGGCATGTTGTCGCACTCTCTGTTGCTATCATATTGTATGTCAAAATGACATTGTCATTCCTAGCTCCCAATGATAGACGAGTTCGCTTTGTCATCGTGAGCTAATAGTCCTTTTTATAGTCTATCTCAAGTTTATCTTAAGGACAACCCACTGGATTAGGCAAGGGCTACCCCTGGCGCCACCGCGGCCCCGTCGTAGAGAATACGTCTACCCCATCGAAAGCACTGTCCTATTTTCCGGCTCCAAAAAACATCTTCCACCATCCATCCACCACAATGTCCTTTTCACGAGCACTGCTGGGCCTACTAGTTGCTTCGTCGATCCAGCTTTGCTCTTCGCTGTACGTCCAGTTCCAGTACGGAGGTAAGTGGGTCAACGTGGGGAACCAAGATCTCAATGGCATCGTATACAGCGCTGCGTACTCGAATTTCAACCAAGTCGGCGGAAGCTACCAGATCGATGGTAAAGGGTGGACCTCCGGTGTCATTTGCACCAACTACAACGATGGCACCTTTCCTGCTCCGGACGTGACGTTTACTGTCACAGGCCAGGCTGCGTACGGTCAAGACACTGCCCTCGGCATTACGGGCTGGGACTTCCGCGATCTCTTCATACACACGATGTGGGACGGAGTCCAAAACTCACCAATCCGACGGGCTGGTCGGTGTGCTCTCCGAAAATCACATCTCCTGGTTGCACGGGAATGGCCTGCGCCAACACCTGCTACCCGACCAACATTGATGCTCCATGCACTGCGCTGACGTGGGGCCACAACATGCCCAGTATCCTGCGTATCAACACGTACGACGACGACGGCACCTTGCGCCCTGAGTTCTTCGAGATTCAACTAACTAACATCGGTTCGGGCACTGCCGGCACGAAAGGATGCTCGACGGCTGTGAATGAATTGGCTCTGGCCATCGGTTTCATCCCAGGCATCGGTTCCACCATCAAAACCGCCGTCCAAATGGTGTGTCAGGTTCAATGAGACGAAGTATTTGTTGAAGGCGAACGATTGCGACGATGAATACGTACACGTAGCTAAAAGATTCAGTTTGTCAGTGAGAATTCATCAAACGACTATAGTACTCGATGTTATAACAGCGAAATGAAGAACCCACTCTTGTTTTGCTAATTCACATTGCTTTTGACGTCTTATGAGCATGCCGAGGCTGTTTCACTTGGTCATCGAACTGAGATAGGGTGTGTCCGGTGTCGTTCAGAAGAGTGCTTACTGTGCGCAGCTCAGATCTGGAAGCGTCCTCGTAGTTGTACTACATGTACATCGACTGACAACTCAGCCCTCTCCAGATCACTGTCATTTCATCCCATAAAAGTAAGTTATTGCGACCGTGCAATTGCTGTCAGGACGAGTATATTAACCATATGAACCCGTCAGTAATGTCATAACTCATTAACACGTTTCACCGATCAGACCTGTCAGGCGATCGGCAAAAGTTGGTGTTCAAAATGCAACTCTATCTACAACTCGAGTAGTACCTCTAACACCAGTAGTGGCTTCCACTTCTCCCAAACTTGCTCCGACGACGCCTGCCTAAGGACGGGCTCACGGTAACACGCCGTCTCACATCTTCCGGCACGCGAGCCAGCCATTTTACAAACAGTTGCAGCGAAGCCACCAGCTTGGCCGCCGTGGCCTCATCCGCAAACCATATCGTCACGGTTCGGAACTTTCTCATCAGTCGACGGTGCTCTTCGCAATTTCCGGGGTCATCTAGTGTACCACGACACTCGCCTTTTGTCATCCTCTAACGCCGTTGGAACTAGGTCATCCTTCACAATGTGGGAACCTTTTGTCTTCTTGCAGAAGAGTGAGTCTCATGCTACTAGGCGCCTTGTCACCGTCGTTGCTATGGCCGTCGACGTAGTGGCAGATTGAGGCCAAGCCTTACCCACCGCGTCGGGCCGCACATAACCTGAGGCCCGGCCTGCGGAGCCAGAGGTGATTTTCTAGTGAGTGAACGAGCCGAATAACTGAGCGGAGATCGACCGGACCCGCGCGCTGACATGAAGTTTGTTCGAGAGCAGCACCTAATGGCCAACCGTGTAAAAGTGTTGGACCTGTTCATGTGAAGCCGTGTACCAGAACCCGCCGACGCAGCGCCCCACGGGTCTGTGCCCGTGGAAGGTGCTGCCGGAAGAGGCAGAGTGCCAGAAGCGCGTCGACCGCGAGCCATTTTACAAGCGACCGCTGGTTCTACGGCGTGCAATCGATCCTGCAGCTCCGGGAGAGATACTGGTCGACGACGGTCGATCGGTTGTAAAGTATACATAGCACATAGCTGAAGATCTCTGTTTTGCGGTGTGGGGTCAGATGACTGCACGACTACATACTGACGCGGAGAGATCAACAGGCGCCAAACCAAAGGTGCAGAGTAATTACCTACGTTCACGAAATCGAAGATTTTCTTACTGACCGTTTTCTGCCCTGACCGCAAATTTGCCCGGATGTGTTTTTCATCCAAATTACGATGAGATCAGAAGATTCAGGGAACCGACAAATACAAGCAGGTGCACAGTAACACCATTCGAGTAGTCAGCAGCCTTAGGAGTATTGCACCGATCATTGCACCGATCACTTCTTGAATCAAACGTGTGGTTTGACGATTCATCCTAGTAGTGAGGCTTGTCATGCGTGATTGGTGCGATTAGCGTGCTTGAGCAGTAGAGAGGTGACTATTATACTGTACGCGCGATCACGCTAAATTCGACGCCTAGTTCGTCCAAACGATGTACTGAGACGCAGAAAGCGCAAAGCCACCATAACAGCTCTTGTCATCGAGGACATGACCATGACTGGGATGGAGAGGACTGAATTTCAGTCGCGGTCGCCGCGAAGACGATCCAGACTGTGTACAAGTGCTAAAAAATATGTCGATAACCCTTGCATCAACGTCATGCAAGTACCTTATGCAGACAAATACTAATTAGTTCTCTCCACCTACAATCGATTAGGCCACATACAGGTCACCTCGGCAGCTAAATGGTATTGGAGCCACGTCGTACGATCATCTGCAAAAGCGGTAGCAGCCATCAGTCTTGTGACAGCGCAAAGTTGTTGTTTGTGACACTTCCATCACAATGCACTTGAGCTGCAGTACACTACGTCGATCGCTGCATGAAGAAGACATTTGTCTTGCTAGTTGGGTCTGTTCGGTGGGTTCGTTAAGCCCCTAGGATATCGAGGACCATTTAATCTTGCCTGATTGACCAAATACGAGTCAGTGAATGGTCATCGTCCGTAAACTAATACGAAGTGACGATAATGGTGAATTGTGACTTTCACTTACTGTAATTGGTTACGGGTACTGTAGGTTGCCGGTACTAAAATCGGACTGCAAAGTCCTTATTTTGCTGTTAAAATCACAGCAAAACTGAAGGTTTTTAATCCGGCCTTTTGCAAGAAAAAAGCTGAGCCCTCAGCAAGTTTCTTGCCATTTGAACTCTTTCTTGCAAAAAGCGGAGCCATTCCTACTTTGTATTGCAAAATGGGCCTATTTACAGTTGGGGCCTCCTCGGCATGAATCTCTCCACAGCAGTCATAGAAGCAGCGCGTCGCCATGCAAGTGGTGTTGCACTCTTTACGATCAGAATGGAATTCCATGCAAGCACTTTATAGCTGAGCAGAGCCTCCTTGAACGAAACACTGATACTTTTTGCTGCTGTTAATCCGTGCTATACAATCGACGCGCACACCGCTGTGAAAAGTTTGACCTAACTATTATAGCGACAACCAACCGCGACCATCGGCCGCCATGACTATTCACTAAAAGATGGGGAAAAGACATCAACCTAGCAGGGTAAATGCGAAGACCCAGCAAGCGTACGATGAGATCCAGCACTTGCGGGCCGCCTGGCACAACAAAGATCGTGGGACTGTGACGTAGCTGGCATTGCCAATGAGCAGGCAGTGGCCAGCCACGTCAGACTACAAATGTAGGCTATCCAGATTATGCTGGATGCCGCATTGCATCTAGTGTGTAAACACGCATTTCTATTGGTCGAGAGTGTGACTATTCAGTTGGCCAAGCGTTTACGCTTCCTGAAGCATTCTAGGCGTCAACATTGGGATTCTTGCGGCCTCATTGGCCCAGAATCCCTACCGATTTGAAAGAATCTAGTTGCCACTGGATCTTTGATTACGATCGGTTCAAGGATCGATCAAGCTCAAGCTACGTTTCATTTTAGGAAGAATTCATTGGTAGTTTTGGATACCAGTTGTGATAGGAGAACGATAGCTTTTAGGATGTGCTAGTTGATTCCCAAGAGCAAGCAGCTAGCCACCAAAACCGTAAGAGCTCTGATCAATCTCACTGCTCATTTTCCTACCAACCTCCAAGGCGCCTCCCAGCACAGGACCTCCGCCTGTCTTCAGCTCGTCGCCGCCGCCCACGCAACGCTTCCTCGGCTCTACTGTGTTACATAGTCGCACTTGTCGTGTCAAGCTTCGGTCTAAGTTCAAGAGCAAGCTTAGGGTGCTCGTGGTCACATACGTGGGAAGCGAGTATCCTGTGACTATTGGTGCGAGCCACATCGTGGGGAGCGCTAGGTTACAAAGGGTTGCCTTTTTGCACGAACTCTACGTTCGGTGGCTAGTTGGTGTGGTTGCACGCCAGTGTGGTACACACATTTGGAACTCCTTTTATGGGTCTGCGGTTTAGCGCTTTCACCTAGTGTGAATCCCTGTCCCGCCACAGAAAACACGGAGGTTAACACCCAGATAGTTACCCACTTGGTATTGCTAGATCTACATCCGTTGCTACTGCAACTGTATCGGTGTGCTCCTTTGCATGGGTAAGCGAAAGACTCGTGAACCCGAAGACCCGTTTGTCAACACCACTGAGTCTTTGACCAGTCGTAACGAGCAACTTGACAAGCTCAGATTAGACTTGTCGTTAACAACGGTAAAGCAACTTAAGCTAGTCCAACTCATTCGGAACGAAATCCCGGATTGCAAGGACGCAGCTGCGCGGAACGTCGTTCACGACACACTACGGAACTGTTGAAGCGTCGTATTCAACAGACCCAAACGATTCTAGAAGGAACACTCGACCACTCCATCCACCTTTACAAGAAGCGTAGATCGTAAAAGGAATTTAATTGGCACTTTTCTTTTTGGCTTAAGTTTAGGTTTCGGTATATTGTTAGATACGGCGCTGAGAAGTCCAGCTGTCATGACCCAACGAAGAGGTCGTGCTGCTGAGCGCCCGTCTCCGAACCTTCGTCCTCGGCAACAGAGCAGAACCAATGCTCCGAGTGACGCTGAAGCCACAAGCCCTGCGCCGCGACCAAGAATGCGCACGCAAACCGGGCAAGTGCCAATAATCAGGCCGGCTCGGCCGCTCCTGCTGCTGCCGCTGCTCAAGCGAATCCTGGACCCGACGCAATGTCCATGCAGCAGTTGCTTGTATACATTACGCAGCAGCAACAACAGTATCAAGCTCAGATGCAAGCTCAGATGCAAGCCCAGATGCAACAAGCGAATGAACGCTTTGAATTTCTGGTTGCGTCTAGAGGCGAACACAAGAAGAAGGATCCTCCCATGTATGAAGGGAAATATGGTGAAGACATTGAGCTTTGGATCTTCGCAACCGAACAGTACTACGCCAACAAACGCCTGTTGATGGAAGCCGAATCATCCAACTTGTGACGATGATATCCAGCAATTTGGGCAAGTCAGTTCTGAATTGGTATCGCGCTTTTGTAACGGACTGTGAGCGTGTAAATGTTCACAAAACGTGGTCACTGTTCAAGAGCCAATTGCGTTCACGCTTCAGGCCAAAGAACTTCGAATATGATCTCCGTGAGAGGATGTTTCGCTTAAAACAGACTCAAACAATTCACGAATATGTCTCCAAGTTTCAAGACTTGCTATCGCAGACTGAATTAGCGATCAGTGAATTGGAGAAGCGATTCTTTTTCAGAATAGATTACGGGAAGAAACGGCTAGGAAGATCAAGGAAGAAAGTCCTAGTACACTTCAGCAGGCAATTGAAATTGCTTCTAACTTTGAGTTTGCATATTACTCGGGGAAACCACCTCGAGCTCCGTCCAAACCCTCGTCCACACGTGACGATGCTGGGCCTCGCACCAAACAGCAAACAACAAAGCGGTTTGAGAAGAAGACAGGCAAAACTGATGATTGGAGGAAGACAGCTACGTGCAAGTACTGCGGTGAAGTAGGACACATCTCGCCACAATGCACTAAGCCAAAGAGCAACGAAGCTAACCGCTATATCAGCGGATCAGTGTATGCTATTCTCGAAGTCGAAGCTGAAGCGTACAAAGCCGAAAGTCAAAGGAAGAAGGTCTCGATCTTCATTGATAACGGAAGTAGTCTAAATGGTGTGACAGAAGATTTGGTCAAGAAACTTAACTTAGAAGTCACTGAACACGAGCTGATGCAAGTCGACCTAGGCTATGATCAAGTCGTTTATCGTCCACGTCGTACGGTAGACCTGATCTTAATATACCAGGCTTTCCAGTGATGTCAAGAACATTCCAAGTCATGCCTGTTCCGGAGAACAAGGACATCGTACTAGGCATGGTGTGGCTCCGTGAGCACAACCCAGATATTGATTGGGATAAGTTGACGATGAAACCTCGTAACAGTGCTGTCAGTCCTATTCCAGTAAAACTGCAAACCCCGACCAAACGTTCAGCCCGATGGATTGCTGGACGACGCCATGCTCGTGTAAACCAAAACCGCGAGATCTTCAACTATTATCGGCATCATAATCATGAAGGAGCACACGGAAGGACGGAGATCATCTCGTCAAAGCAGTTTCAGCGAATGCTTCGCAAGACAAGGACATTGAGGCTGTATTCGTCATTAATCCGCATGACTCCGAGAAGGCAGTACGCTTCAAGAGTCAAGGATGGGAAGCTCTCAAGGATAATCCTGCGTACCCAATTTTACGCAAGTATGCGGACACAGTTTTCCGCACGGAACTTCCGAATGAGACACCGCCGGTACGTGAAGGTATCGAGCATGAAATTCTGCTTAAACCCGGAACCAAGCCAATTTCGGTAAAGCAGTGGCGCCAAAGTCCTGAGCAACGCCAAATCATTCAAGATTGGACCAAAAGATGGTTCAAGCAGGCATTATCCGTCCAAGTACGTCAGCATACTGTGCACCAACTTTTGCGTGAAGAAACCAGTTGGATGGCGTATTGTACACGACTTCCGTCAGCTAAATCTAGCTACGATTTTACCAGCGATTCCGATGCCGCGCAAAGAGGACACCTTTGACGCTATGGCAGGAAGCTTTTGGTACTCGTGCATGGACTTACTCTGGGGTTATTATCAAGTCAAGTTGCGGGAATCTGATATTCCGTTTACAGCTTTTTCGACTCCAGACGGTCTTTTCGAATATCTCGTCACACCCATGGGCTTAGTGGAAGTCCTGGAACCTTCAATCGCCTCTTACAAAAGGTATTTAGGGATCTGCGTGACGTAATGCGAATTTACTTCGACGACATCTATGTATTCACTAAGAGTGAAGATGTCTCTGAGCACCTCGAAGCTCTGGATCGAGTGCTCAAGCGATGTGAAGAGCAGAAGCTCTACATCAAGTTGTCCAAATGTCAGTTTTGCGTGGATGAAATTCCATGCCTGGGCGACTTCGTGGGCCGCAATGGCGTTCGCATGGACCCTGACTAGGTCAACATCATTGCGGACTGGCCAGTGCCTAAGACAAAGAAGCAAATGGAAAGCTTCTTGGGGACTACAGTGTACGTCTCCAGATTTTGCAAGGATTTTGCACAGTTTGCAGGACCACTGCATGAGAGCATCAAGGGAAAACGTTCTCGTGAAGCTATACAGCTTAACGAAGATCAGTTACGATGTTTTGAAGAACTCAAGCGTCGCTTGTCTTCCCCACCAGTTCTCCGACTTCCTGACTTTTCGAAGCCTTTCGGAATCCGAATGGACGCCTCGAACTTCGCAATCGGGGAGTCTTATTTCAAAAGGAGGGAGAGTTGGAACATCCAATCGCTTTTACAGGTCGTAAGATGAAGCCCGCAGAACTGAATTATCCTGTTCGCGAACAAGAGCTGCTGGCCATCATGCATGCTCTAAAGACTTGACGCGTCTACTTGCTAGATAAGCCTTTTACAGTCAGAAACTGACCACAAGAGCATTGAGATGATTCTGACTCAGAAGACGACGAACCGAAGGATCGCTAGATGGTTCAATGAACTCGCCGAGTTCCAGCCCTTGTTCAAGTGGATTCCAGGGCCAACACGGTAGCTGATGCATTATCGAAACCCCGACTTTGAGCATAAAGCAGCTCAAGTCAGTTTGAAGAGCTACTCGAAACGGCTCAGAATCGTGAGATAGTCGCTACGGTAATTGCGACGAAGGTGACTGTGGCACAAACAGCTAAGCAAATGTACTCCTGGAACAAGGACTTACAATGGATCGTCAAGAGGCTAAATGAAGGCAAGAAGATACCTCGTTACTCAATAGACGATGGTGTACTGTACTATCAGACTGGAGAAGACGAAACACCTCGCTTGTACATTCCAGATGATGAAGACTTGAAGAATCGAGTCATCTGTGAGAACCATGACTCCATGTCAGCTGGTCATCCAGGGTTTTACAAAACCTATTTGGCTGTTCGAGAAAAGTACTACTGGCCGAAGATGTCGAAGTATATCCAGCGCTATGTCAACACATGTGAAATGTGTCAGCGCAACAAGGCTAGACAAACGAAGCCACCAGGATTGCTGCAATCGCTGGATGTTCCAAGTGGCAGATGGATGGACATCTCGATGGACTTCATTGTGTCACTACCAGTGACGAAGGATGGTTTCAACGCCATCATGGTTATCGTAGATCGTTTGACCAAAGAGCAAAGTTTATTGCTACAAAGACGACAGACGATGCATCAGAAATAGCACATACGTTCATGAGGAACTATGTGAAGGACCATGGCATGCCAAAGACTATTGTGTCCGATCGAGACACCAAGTTTACGTCCAAGTTTTGGCAAGCAATTGTGACTGCTTTAGGAACGCAGCACAACCTGTCATCAGCTTTCAGGCCACAAACGGATGGACAAACGAAAAGAACTAACCGTTTTATTGGAGACTATCTCGAGGTGTCGTTAACCCAGCACATAATGATTGGGAT